>PVIA01004539.1:0-129003 GCA_004024845.1 Tonatia bakeri
TCCAAGTCCTGACAGGCAAGAGCCTACATCCAAGATTGCTCTACCCAACAAAGCTTTCATTTAGAATGGAAGGGCAGGTAAAGTGCTTCTCAGATAAGGCCAAGTTAAAGGAGTTCATCATCACCAAGCCCTTATTATATGAAATGTTAAAGGGACTTACCTAAGAAAAAGAAGATTAAAAATATGAACAGTAAAAAAAGACTTCAAATTCACAGTTAGTAACAACCATACCTAAAACAAAAGCAAACTAAGCAAACAACTAGAATAGGAACAGAACCACAGAAATGGAGATCACATGGAGGGTTAGCAACAGAGAAGTGGGAGGAGGAGAGAGGGGGAAAAGATATAGAGAATAAGTAGCATAGACAATAGATATAAAATAGACAGGGGGAGGGCAAGAATAGTATGGGAAATGTAGAAGCTAAAGAACCTATGACACATGGACATGAACTAAAGGGGGGAATGTGGGTGGGAGGAGGTGGGCAAGGTGGAGGGGAGTGAAAGGTGAAAATGGGACAACTGTAACAGCATAATCAAAATTTTTAAAAAAGGAAAAAAATAAATAAATGGCACTTTTTTATTAAAATTCTCTTTAGCAAAGTAATATATCTTTATTATAGACCGTGTACAAAATACTGATATACAAGAAGGGGAAAGTGAAAACAATGTAAAAGTCACCCATATTCTTACCGGGCAGATAATCACTTTTAACATTTTATTATACCCATTCAGTCTTATTTTCTCTATATTCTCTGTATTCTTCCATAATCTTTTTACTTAATATAATCTGAGCATTCTTTTAAGTTCATTATTCTTCTAAACTTCAGTGTTCACATGACATATCATGTGGTATGAAAGTACCACAATTTATTTGTCCAACTCACTACCATTGGACATTTAGGTTATTTCTGTTTTTCCCTATAACAAAAAACACAGAGATGAGAATCCTGTTGCTAAAGTCTTTGTGATAGTCTTTGGTGGCTTCCTTTGAATAAATTCCTAGTTATTTAATTGTTGGTTCCATATGTATGCTCATTGTTAAGGCTTTTGATGTGGCATTGCTAAATAGCCCTAAAAGAATTCTCATCTTAGATGCAGAATATGTGCAAGCCCTATTTGTCTGAATCTTTGATATCACTGAGTTTTTGCCAATTTGATTGGGAACAATTAGTATCTTTTTTTTTAATTGCATTTATTTGATAACTAGTGGAACTAAACATTTTTATTTACCATTTTTGCCCAATTTTCTATCCTGGTATACATATTTTTTCATATTTTCTTAAGGAACTTTAAACATAAATTTAAATTTAAGATATTAATTTTTGTCTTTCAACTAAAAATGAAACTATCTTTTGACCTGGCAATTCCAGGGCTGAGCTTATAACCTAAGAATCCTAAAACATCAATTTAAAAGAACCTATGCACCCCAATGTTCCTAGCAGTACTATTTGCAATAACCAAATGTTGGAAGCAATGTAAGTGCCCATCTGTAAATGAATGGATCAAAAACTATTGTACATTTACACAATGCAATACTACACAACAGAAAGAAAGAAGGAGCTCAGACCCTTCGAGAAAGCATGGATAGATCTGGAGAGTATTATGCTAACTGATGTACACCAGGTGGTGAAAGACAAATTGTGATCTCACCTATAAGTGGAACCTGATTAACAAAACAAACAAGCAAGCAAAATAGAACTAGAGACATTGAAATAAAGAACAGACTGCTGACCCTGGCTTGTGTGATTCAGTGGATTGAGCCCCAGCCTGTGAAACAAAGGGTTACCTGTTGAATTTCCCATCAGGGCACATGCCTGGGTTGCAAGCCAGGTCCTCAGTAGGGAGCATGAGAGGCAACCACACACTAATGTTTCTCTCCCTCTTTTTCCTTCCCTTCCTCACTGTCTATAAATAAGTGAATCTAAAAAGCAAACAAACAAACAAACAGACTGCCGGTAACCAGAGGGGAGGGAGGAGAGGGATAATGGGGAAAAGAGGGGAAAGGTCATCAAGGAACATGTATAAAGTACATATGGACAAAGCTAAAGGGAGTAGGATTGAGGGTGGGAGGCTGGGATGGGTGGGGCAGGGAGAGGGGAGGTGGGAAAATGGAGACAACTGTACTTGAAAAACAAAAAAGATTAATTTTTGTCTTTCATAAATATTTTCTTCAGCTACTTGTGATGA
Source organism: Tonatia bakeri (assembly GCA_004024845.1). NCBI lineage: Eukaryota > Metazoa > Chordata > Mammalia > Chiroptera > Phyllostomidae > Tonatia > Tonatia bakeri. The sequence continues at coordinate 2,188 of PVIA01004539.1, forward strand.
ACTATACTGTATGTGTAGATTTCCTAATATTAAATTGCACTACTGGAATAATTCCTCTTTTCTCATGGTATAGGATTCTCTTTGCCTTGCTGGGTTTGGTTTGCTGTATTTTATTTTGCATCTCCACTTGTAACTGACATTAGTCTTTAGTTTTCTTTCTCTGTGTGTTTATGTGTGTTCGTCATGTTTTGTGGATAGAGTAACTTTAGTTTTATAAAATGAATGGAACTTATTTTCTTATTTTCCTTTACAATGGAAACTACTTTCAGAGCATGGAAATTATTTGTTCCTTTTAAGTTAAAATTTTGCTCAAAGAATTATCTTGGTACTATTGTAATCATTGGAGGAAATATTTCTTATCAGCATAGTTTCCCCCCATGTTTTTTACTTTGTTGTAATTCCAATTTGCTAAGTTTCCTAGAAAATTACCCATTCAACTGAGATATCCAATTCATTAATATTTTTGAAGCGTTTTGAGATATAATACAACTACTATACAGTTCATTCGTTTAAATTGGTTTCTAATATATTCACAGAGTTGTATATCTATCACCACTATAAATTTTAGAACATTTTCAAAACCCACAAAGAAACTCCATAGCCATTAACAATTGCTCTCCATTTCTCCTTAATTCCCCTCAACCCTAGACAACCTCTAATCTACTTTCTGTTTCCATAGATTTTCCCACTCTGGACCTGGACCTTTCATTTAAATAGAATCATACAATATGTAGTCTTTTGTGACTGGCTTCTCTCACTTAGCATAGTGATTCCAAGGTTCATGCATGTTGTAACATACTAATACTTCATCCTGTCTTTAACTTTTCTGTTTAATTAATAGACTTAATTTTTTAAAGCAGTTTTAGGTTTACAGAAAATTGAGTGCATGGCACAGAGTTCCCATATATTCCCCTCTCTTCTCTCTTGATCATAGTTTTCCCCACTAACATCTTGCTTTGATGTGGTATGTTACAACTGACAAACCAGTATTAATATATCATCATTAAATGAAGTTCATAGTTTACATTAGGGTTTACTCTTTGTGTTGTACACTTCCGTGGATTTTGACAAAAGCATAATGCCATTTAAATATAATAAAGAATAGTTTTCATGAATAGTTGGAAAATAGGATTTTTGAAAAATTCAACAAGGGTATGTTTACAGAAAGAGAGAGAGAGAGAGAAAGAGGGAGGGAGGGAGAGAAAGAGAGAGAGAAGTGAGAGAAAAACATCAATCAGTTGCCTCTTGTACACACCCTGACCAGGGATCGAATCCTCAACCTTTTGGTGTAAGGGACAATGCTCCAACCAACTGAGCAATCTGGTCAGGGCTAGAAAACAGGATTTTTAGTCCAGTGTTTCTCTCCTCCAGAACATTAGCAACCACTGCTCTTTTTACTGTTTCCAGGCTTTTATGTTTTCTAAAATGTCATGTAGTTTGAATCATGCAGTATGTAGCCTTTTCAGATTGGCTTCTTTCACTGAGTAAAATATATGTAGGGTTCTTCCATGTCTTCTCATAGCTTGACAGATCATTGCTTTTTAGTGCTGAATAAACATTTCATTATCTACATATACCACAGTTTATTATGTATTCCCTTCCTGAAGGATATCATGGTTGCCTCCAAGTTTTGGCAATTATGAATAAAGCTGCTATAAATATCTATGAGGAGGTTTTGGTGTGGACCTAAGTTTTTAAAACCTTTGGGTATATAACAAGGAGTGAGATTGCTGGATCATATGGTAAAATTTTGCTTAGTTTTGTAAGAAAATACCAAACTGTCGTCCAAAGTGGCTGTATTATTTTGCATACCCACCAGTGGTGAATGAGAGAATTCTTGTTGTTCTGCAATCCTTGCTTTCATTTAGTGTTTTCAGTTGTTTGACTTTTAACCATTCTAATAAGTGCATAATTGTACTTCATTGTTCTTTTAATTTGCAATTCCCTAATGACATACAATGTGGAGCATCTTTCCATATGTTTATTTATCTGTATATATTTCTTTAATTCTCACCCAATGATACATTTATTGATTTTAGAAAGAGAGTAATGGGGAGAGACGAGAGAGAGACAGAAAGAGAGAAATATCAGTATGAGAAATATAGATCACTTGCCTGACCAGATCAAACTCACAACCTACGAATATACCTTTTGGAGCATGGGACAACACTCCAACCAAGCCACACCAGCCAGGGCTGTATATCTTCTTTAGTGAAGTATCTGTTCAGATTTGTTTCTCATTTTTAAATTGATTGTTTGTTTGTTTTAATATTTTATTTATTTTTAGAGGGGAAGGGAAGGAGAAAGAGGGAGAGAAACATCAATGTATGGTTGCCTATCATGGAGCCCCCTACCAGAGATCTGGCCTGAAACAGGCATGTACCCTAGACTGGGAATCGAACCAGCAACGCTTTGATTCACAGGCTGGGACTCAACCCATTGAGTCACACCAGCCAAGGCAATTCTTTGTTTTCTTATTGTTGAGTTGTAAGGGTTCTTTGTATATTTTAGGTACAGTCCTTTGTCAGGTATGTATTTTGCAAATATTTCTACCCCTCTGTGGCTTCTCTTTTCATTCTCTTAACAATGTCCTTCACAGAGTATGTATTTTAAATAGAACTTTTAATAAAGTCCTATTCCTTTTTATGACTAAATAATATTTCCTTGAATGGATATGTCACAGGTGGTGCAGGTAACCAGGTTCTTAGTGATCGGGACAAAGAATTGAGCCGATCACACGGAGTTTATAGTATAAAGAAAGAGGGAAGATTTATTAAGTGATAGTACACTCCACAGAACATGGGAGTGGGCCAACTCTGAGCAGAGATTGACCACGTGGGCTGGGCAGATTTTCTTCTTATAGGGCGAAAGCTTCCCGGCTAGTCTTTGGCGGGCTTCTATTGCGCAGGTACAAAGAGCTACATTTCAAAGCTACTGCGCATGTGTGGTTTCCCAAGATTTTCTTGATTGGCTACTGGAGAAGGGAGTCCCACAATGTTATTTTATTATAATGCTATTATAATGAATCAGGGGCAGTGCGCAGGTGCATTCCACGATTCAAAGTTATCCCAGAAAACAGAAACAACTAGTCTTAGGGGGTCTTTGTCATGTATGGATGTTTTCTCCATCCAAGCCCTGCAGTGCTCTTGGAGTTCCCTTCCTGACTGCCTCCTGCCTCAGATATACCATATTTTGTTTATCCATTTATCAGCTGATGGACACTTGGGTTTTTCCCTTTTGCTTTTATGAATAATGCTGCTATGAATATTTGTGTACAAGTTTTTGTTCAGACATGTTTTCATTTCTCTTGGGTACATACTTAGGAGTGAAATTGCTGGATCATATGGCTACTCTATGTTTATTATTTTTTTTATTTTTTGAGGAATGCAAAACTGTTTTCCACAAAAAAACTGCCTGACTTTTCCAAGCAGCTGCATCATTTTACATTCTTATTAGCAATGTAGGAGGATTCAATTTTCTCCATATCCTCACCAACACTTATTATTGTTAGTCTTTGATTATAGCCATTGTAGTGGGTGTGAAGTTGTATCTCATTGTGTTTTGATTTGCACTTACTTAATGACCCAGTCTTGAACACATTTTTACATGCTTTTTGACAATTTGCACATTTTGTTTTCTTCTTTACTTTTGGTATTCTCTTCCATGATAATTTCATGGATTCCACTAATACCTTCATATAGAATCTATATTATAGATGATTTCCAAATATTTACTTCCAATCTTGATCTTTCTCCTGAGATTGTCTCAGATTCCAAACTGCTTCCTAGATTTAATGTCCTGACTGCATCTCAAATTTAGTATATTTCAAATAAAACTCATCAGTTTTCCTCCAAGCTATTCATTCTTCATGTATTCTTAATTATGTTAATTATACCTTTATTATTCTAATCACACAGACTTGAAACTCAGTATCATATCTGATTGTAAGATAAATGGAATAGGAAAAAGTTGATTCATTGCCAAGTTCTGTTACTTTCAGAATATTTTGCATCTGTTTTCTCTTTACTCTCTCCTTGATTTCTATCCTCATTTTTAACTTTCTTGATCCCTCATTCTCTTGGTTCTCTTATCTCTGATCATTTATCTCAGGTTATTTTTCTCTTCCCCTTGTAAATTACCTGCCACTTTCTTGACTATCTTCTGCAATCAGTGTATACCTTTTGCTTTGATTATTTTATGTAATCCCACAATATGAACTATCATTTACATACTTATAACTCCTAAATATATATATATATATATATATATATATATATATATATATATATATATATATATATATATATATATATATATATTTGTAATCCTGAAATAGCTTGAGAACTTCAGACACATCTGTCCAACTATCTGCAAGACATCTCTATTACACAGAGTCCTCAAACTCAGTATGTCTAAATAGAACTGTTCCCATCCCAGCTGCATCCAAATTCGCTCCACCTCTAGTATTTCCAGTTGTTGCCAACACCATCTATCCAAAGTTCTTAGGACAGAAATGTAGCCATCATTCCTCCTTTCTCCTGCTCCCCAAAGCCAAATATTCACCAAGTCTAGTCTATCCTAATATTTGTTTAAAATATGCTGTTTTTATGCCCATGCTACTTCTTTGTCCAAGCTTTTGTAATCTCTCATTCAGACTACTGCAGTAATCTTCAGTCTTGTCTTTCTGTTTCTGGTCTCACCATGCCCCTAAAACCTCCTCCATGCAGCCTACCCACACAAAATTATGTAGTCATGCCATTTCACTGCAAAGAATGAATGAAAACAATAACAATGATAATATATTTTTTAAAAAACAGAAAAATATTTTGAGTCTCTTTGGTAGCTTTCCACTTTCCTAATCCATATAGTTCAAGTTGCTTAGCCTGACATTTTGATGTGCTTCCTACCTACTTCTTTGGCTGCATTTCTCCCTAACTTAATCTTATCCCAGGTTACAGCAATATTTTTTTCTGGGACATTTAACATGTTCCCATTGCTCAGACTCTTCTACCTTCCTTGCCTTCCTTGTTTGCCTTCATCTTTCAAAAAACTTTGGGTGTTCCCTTCTCCAGAAAGGGGTTTCTGAGACTTCTAACATAATGAACAACATTTAGTTCTGGGAATTTTCTGTGCTTCATACAACATCATATTGCAACTCTTTTGTTTATGTCTGTTTTCCCTACTAAGCTGTGAGATCTCCAAGGACAGACTTCAGCTGATGTTCCAGCTATATAGTAGGTACTCAGTAAATATTTCATAAAAATGATTAAAATGTTCTAAGGGCTGAATTGTGATCCCTGAAGTCTAACTCTGTGTGGTATAGAGTGAGAAGTAACATGGTAACTGGTTTTATCCCTTTATTTTTATCTCATCAAAGAGTTTAAACCTTATGATTTCTTGGAGGTAGGCATGATAACCTGGCTGGTATCCAGAAGAAATACTAGATAAAAACCTGCTTCAGCAAATGTGAACTTATAATTTATGGGAGCTCAGTACATAAAAGAAATGTTTCCATCTCCTCTTTTCCTGCTCTTGGAATAATTTATGAGAGCTCCTCAACTGTAGCAGATCTTCTGGACCAATGAAATATCAGACTCCTTAAGGAGAATAGACATTAGGTCAAAAGGTGTCTTTACTAGATGCCTGCAGAACTTGAGGTTCTAAAAAGCAATCTGTGGTCTGGCACTTTCCTCAAGAGGAAGAATACCTCTGTACAAGAGGGTGAGAGTTTAGAACAGGCCCAAGAACCTTTAGTCCAAGGACTTTGGGGAGTTTATAGTCCCCTCTGGGTATGCAGGATATGAACCCTAAGGATAGCAATGTAGTTTGGTACAGAGTAGACCAGAGCAACTCTAGGTTCAAATTCCTTAAGACCAGAAAATCAATTCAGGTTCCCTGGAACTGAACTTTAAGACTGCTTCCCTTGGGAATTACATTTCCAGAAAAAAATTTCAAGGGATTTGATACTCACCTGAGTAAACAGGCTTCAGGAAAACCTGGGTGAACCTTAGGAAATCAGGTTGTTGAGCCCAGCTTAACCTGCTGCATCAGGTTCCACACCCTTTACTATGGAAACCTGAGTTCATGTTAAGAGAAGTCTTTAGACTAAAGGATTACTACTTAGTCACCTTTACTCAGTGTTGTTCAGCTATGAAGCTCATGTTCTTGGGAAACTAGCACTGCACCTGTCAAAGTGGGTTCTCAGTGTGGTATGTTTTCCCAGAATGCACGTACAATCCTGGTTAAGCCAGTGCACTACACTTTCCTCTGTACTAAGCAACTTGATCTTGAGACCTCGGTGGGCCTCCTGGAGACTAAATTTTAGTAGATTTTAATTCCATAAGATTTGTGTTTTATGGGATGAAATTGTTATCTCTGGTTCAAAAAGAATAAGCAAAGTTGGAATATGGTGGCCAACTAGGTGGGAGCTGAGTTCATTTGCTCTTCAACTCAGACACTTAGCTGATCTTCTGAAAAACTAAAGTGAACAGTAAATGGAATCTTAGCCAATATGAAGTTTGGAAGCCAAAGAGTCCAGAGGACACTCAAAATGTGTAGTAAGGAGGTTTTATCGGTGGATGGGGAAAGTCCCTGACCATGGCAAAAGCAGCTGTGTTCCCTACCTCCTTGGAGAGCCTGGTCAGAGAAAGCAGCCTAGTGGCTCCTTACCCTCTCAGGGTGGGGAATTCCCAGACCTGGGCCAGGAGCAACTTAGATACACAAAGTCAGCAGGAAGAACCAAGCCACACACACACACAGCTAGTGGCACACCCATAGATGTGGTGTTAGATGCCAACCAGGAGAGTGCCAGAGAGTGAGAAAGATGCTATTGGCACCTGGATCTGGCGGAAGAGGAGAAGGGTTGTAGCTGGTGTGACAGGCTCCTGACTTTTTGGAGAGGCAGAGTGTGCAGAAAGCCAGACAGTGGCTTGGCATTGTAGTGTGAATACCCAGAGAGACATTTTTAAGAGGGAAGCTAAGGCATGCTGGGCAGGGATTCCATGTACACAGCTGCCATGCCAACAAGGAGGGAGGACTGTGGGTGTGATTTGCTCCCACTCAGTAGAGCTAGGTGGATTGATCAATGGGGTGCAAAGTGAGGTGGTTTATTGACTCCAGACTGGTGCATCTGCACAGAGTGGAGAGTTTAGATTGCTGTGTGCTGTGATGGTGGTAGGCTGGGAACTGTGCACCTGGGATTATTTTAGTCCAGACTGGGCCTCTTTCCTTGGCTAAACCTCTGGGAAGGGAAGGTTGCAACCAGCCACCACCTCCTGCAGGAGTGTGGGTGGGGTGGGGGAAGATCTGCAAATCAGGCTAGGCAGGCTTAATAACCATGCAGGGGGCATTTCCATAACAGAAAGACAGGAAGAGGAATGCCTAAAAGGGCCCATTTTTAATTCCTCACAGTGAAATAGGGCCCTAGTACATGGGATCCTAAGGCCCTATTTCACTGAGGCTATCAGAGCAAGAGGTTCAGAAAGTGGTGCAGCAAGGAGGATTCAGGGTTCTGCCCTGCCTTGGCTTTCACACAGAGCTGCTGTCTACACCAAGCAAGAGAGGTGGCACTCTTACACAGATGGTCTGCCACCCCTGTGAAACTGACAGCTATTTAATCAGAATCCATACATTGTTGGAAATAAACCAAGACAGACTAAGATGGGAGGTATAGAGGCACAGCAAGCACACCCACAATTTTCCCAGAAGAATGAACAGTGCCTCCCAGAGGAGACACAGGGACCCCACCCTCTCTATCACAACAGAAGCTCCCTCTAGAGTCAGGTGAAGTAGATACAGATGGGGTTGCCAAAAGTTGGATGACCCACCCTGAGACCTTGAGCTGATAAAAATACCAGAGACATCCAGAAAAAAGTCAGAAGGTGAACACCAACAGCTAAGATGAATTTCACCTTGATCTTCCTCAACACTTGTGTTTTTTCTTTCTTTCTTTCTCTCTCTCTTTCTTTCCTTCCTTTTTATCTTTCACATAACATTTTAATATTTCTTCTTTTGCTTCAATTGTATTCCAATTAACTCACTACTCTTGGTCTTTTAATTTTTATTCTTTTTATTCAGATTATATTTTTCATATTATTGTTATTTCAATTCCCACATAGCACCCTTCCCTGATCTTACTCCATTTTGCCTTTTTCTTCACCTTTCTTATTGTTGTAAACTTTATTTCCTCTCACACTATGCAATGTTCCTATTTCTTACTCTATTTCTTCTCCATCTATCCTTACAAAAATATACTTCCATCCTTAAGTTGGCTCACATTCTTTTTTCCCTCTTAAAATAGTCTCATTTCCTTTCTACCTTTATAAATTGTGGCTAGTTGGATGGGAATATCATGGTTATTGTTGTTGTTCTCCAACAGTATTCCTATTTGTCCACTATTTGTTTGTACTTCCAATCCCATAGGATACTCTCCCCTTGTCTTAACTCCATTTTGTCTTCCCCTGCCCTTGATCAGTTGAATTAGGAATTGTATTTTAATATTTTCCCTTTCTTGGCCTAGGTTCTACTCCTTACTCTTATTAGTTTTCCTCATCCCTCCTGTCAAAATCATTTTTCTTTACTGGAGACATCACTTTTCTCTTTTGTATAATATTCTTATTTCCTTTTTACCTTTAAAAATCTTCACTCAGACTACATTCTTATTGACCTGCAGTGTTTGTTTTTTTTTTTTTTTTTTGCAATCTTGTTCCCAGTGGTTCAATATCTTTTTTAATTTTACTTCAAACATCAGTATATACTCTAATCTTTTCAACTCCATTTTTGCCATCACCCTTCCCTGCTTTGCTTACATTTTAAATTTTATTTTCTCTCTCTTCACCTTGTTTCTGTTCCTTACTCTTATTATTTCTCCTCTCTCTTCCCACTTAAAATAATTTTCCCTCTTTTATTCATCTCATATTTCCATTTTCATATCTTATAATACTCTTAATCTCTCTCTACCTTTATTAATCTTTGCTCAATTGCTGTGGATATTGCTGATATGGTAGGTTTTTGTTTTTGCTTTTTTGCTAGCATAGGTTTGGTTTTCTGGTAAATATTGCTTTGTTAACCAACATCTGAACAGCAGCATAGAAGATGCAGTGTGAGTTGTGACTACCAATCAGACAGCCAGAGGGGAGAACCCACCAATGAATGAACCATGAAGAACCAAAGTCCAAGTACAAGATAGCCCCTAAAAGCTGAATAAAGGGCAAGCCTAGAGCAGCCAGATCAGAAGATCAAAGAGACGTGCACCACTGAGTCCCACAGAACTCCTAACACAGAAGTCCACCCCATGAACACAGGCAGGCAAAGCAGAGCATCCTGAGATGCAGAAACAAACTAAAGGACCACCTAAAATGGGGAGACAAAGAAAGAACCCTCAATCAAAACAAATGGAGGAATCCCCAGAAAAAAAGCTAAATGAAATTGAGGCAAGCACTCCATCAGACATAGAATTAAAAAAAATGATTATAAGGATGCTCAAGGAACTCAGTGACAACTACAAAGTACTGAGTGGGAACTACAACAGCATGAACAAGGAGATAGAAACTATGAACAGTAACTAGGAAGAAATAAATAATACAATATCAAAAATGAGAAATGCACTAGAAGGAATTAAAATGGGCTGGAGGGAGTAGAGGACTGAATGAGTGAGCTGGAAAATAAGGTAGAAAGAAATACCCAGACAAAACAACAAAACAAAACAAAACAAAACAAAACAAAACAAAAAGACTAAAAAAGAGTGAAGATAGTTTAAGGGAACTTCAAGATAACATGAAATGAAACAACATTCAAATCGTAGGAATACAGAAGGAGAAGAAAAAGAGCAAGGGATAAGAAAGCTTTTTGAAAAAATAATTACAGGAAACTTCCCTAACTTGTTTAGAAAAGTCACATAAGTCCAGGAAGCATGGAAGGTCTCAATCAAGATGAACCCAAGGAGGCTTAATCCAAGGCACATCATAATTAAAATGCCAAATATTAAAGAGTAAGTGAAAATTTTAAAGGCAGCAAGGGAGAAAGAGCAACGAGTATACAAGGGGGCTCCAATAAATCTACCAGTAGATTTCTCAACAAAAACACTACAAGCCAGAAGAGATTGGCACAAAATATTTCAGGTAATGAAAACCAAGGACCTACAACCAAGACTATCCAGAAATTCTCATTTAAAATAGATGGTGAAATAAAGAGCTTCTGAGACAAAAGAAAGCTAAAAGAGTATATATCTTCAACAAGTCACTGCAAGAGATGCTAAACAGACTGCTATGAAAAAGAGAATAGAGAGATACAGAGAGAGAAAAAGAGAGAGAGAAGCACAAGTATCTAAAAAATGGAAATGGATATCTACCTATCAATAATAACCTTAAATGTAAATAGATTAAATACCCTAATCAAAAGATATAAGGTAGCTGGGTGGATAAGAATACATGGAACACATATATGCTGCCTACAAGAGACTCACCTCAGAAAAAAAAATAAAAATAATTTGGGTCACAATGGCATGAAACTAGAAATTAACCTCAAGGAAAAAACTCAAAAAGATTCAAATTCATGGAGACTGGATAACATGCTATTAAACAATGAATGGGTCAAGAATGAGATCAAGGAAGAAATCAAAAAGTTTCTGGAAGCAAATGAAAATGAAAACACAATAGTCTAAAATCTATCAGACACAGAAGTCAGTCTTGAGAGGGAAGTTCATAGTAATGCAGACCTATCTAAAAAAGATAGAAACATTTCAAACAAACAACATAACCTTACACCTATAAGAATTGGAGAAACAACAACAAAGACAGCCCAGAGCAAGTATAAAGAAGGAAATAACCAAGATCAGAGCAGAATTAAATGACACAGAGATTAAAAGAACAGTTCAAATGATCAATAAATCCAGGAGCTAGTTCTTTGAAAAGATAAACAAAATTGACAAGCCATTAAACAGACTCATCAAGGAAAAAGGAGAGAGGACCCAAACAAATAAAATCAGAAATGAAAGAGGAAAAATTACAACCAATACCAAAAAAATACAAAAGCTTGTCAGAAATTACTACAAACAGTTATATGCTAAGAAATTTGGCAGCCTAGGTGAAATGGACAAATTTCTAGAAACATATAATCTTCTAAAGCTGAATCAGGAAGAAGCAGAAAGCCTAAATAGACCAATAACAGCTAGTGGAATTGAAGCATTAATTAAAACTCGCAGGACATGTCACCCAATGATATGTTGATTGATTTTTAGAGAGAGAGGAAGAGAAAGAGAGAAACATCAATTGGTTGCCTCCCATATGCACCTCAACAGGGGATCAATACTGAACAAAACTGTTTACTCCTCTTCTAATTTTTTCATCCTACCCAAGGACATGCTTATTGATTTTAGAGAGAGGGGGAGAGAGGGAGAGAAACATAGATGTGAGAGAGAAACATTGATCAGTTGCCACCCACACATGACCCAACAGGGGAACAAACCAGCAACCTAGGCATGTGCCCTGACAGGGAGTCAAACCCACAACTTTGAGCCACACCAGCCAGGGCTTACTGTTTTTAAATATCTTGTCAACTGAGTGATTTCTTCCTACTAAATAAGTTAGATTTTATCTTTTAATGAAAGTCCTGAAGTAGAAATATAAACAATTTATCTTAGATATCACCCTCTAACTTTCTGTCTGGAAAAACATATCAAGTGACTCCTCCTCTCCTTAATAATGAGGTGGGGGAAGTTTCCAGAAAATTTCAGATTTTTCTTAAAGTTTTTGTTGGTCATTTTATCACTAGTACATAAAATCAAGATGGTCATGAGTACAGAAATACATTTAAAGTATTTGCTTATAAATTTTCTCAGTCAGAACACAAAAATAATTAAAGTACTGTCTATTTTTGTGCCTTTGACCAAAAAGTAAAGAAAATCAAATAAACTCATTCTAACAGGGAAAACATTACTTTAATCTAGCAATTTACTAGCATTTGTTCTTTATATGACAATTTTAATAATTCCTGTTCATAAACTTTATAACAAAATGGTATGGAATAATAGCCTTTCCCAGGAAGTTAAGTCATTATTATTTTCTATGAATGTACATTAATGGCAGGTGAGAGGTAAATAGCACAGAATCTGTCATTGCCAAGTTATTTGTGAATGTATTGTTCAGCTTCACTATTCTTTGAAGTACACAATATTACTAATTATCTTTTGTTGTTGTTGTTGTTCAAGTACAGTTGTCTCCATTTTCACCCCACTACATCCCCTCAGCCCCACCTCGAACCTACCGACCATCTTTGAACCTACTTCCTTTTGGCTTTGTCCATGTGTCCTTTATACGGGTTCCTTGATGGCCCTTCCCCTATTATCCCTCTACCCCCTCCTTTTTGGTAACTGTCAATTTGTTCTTTATTTCAATGTCTCTGGTAGTATTTTTCTTGCTTATTTGTTTTGTTGATTAGGTTCCACTTATAGGTGAGATCATATGGTATTTCTCTTTCACCTCCTGGCTTATTTCACTTAGCATAATGCTTTTCAGTTTCATCTATGCCATCATGAAAGATAAAAGATCCTTCTTTCTTTCTGCTGAGCAGTATTCCATTGTGTAAATGTACCAGAGTTTTTTGATCCACTGGTTTACTGATGGGCATTTAGGTTGCTTCCAGCACTTGGCTATTGTAAATTGTGCTGCTATGAACATTGGGGCACATAGGTTCTCTTGAACTGGTATTTCAGCATCCTTGGTGTATAATCCCAAGAGTGGTATTGCTGGGTCAAAAGGCATTTCCATTTTTAGTTTTCTTAATTGTGTTTCAGTGTTAGCAGTGGTGTGTGTATGACTGTGACCACAAAGTTCTTTAAAAAATTAATTCTGAACATTTTGTAGAAAATTTAGGTCTGAAGATAGGAAGAGAAAGTGGGGCAGGAGTAGCTGATGATTCTTTTTTATATGGTTCTTACTGTGATCCTAGGGGGAAAACGTGCTCTTTAGACTTGTGGCTAAATATTTTATGCTTGTATTTAAACTTGAAATGTATGAGCAGAGTGAGACAATCAGTTAAAACAAGAAACAAGAAGTGTTACAAACTTTATGGCCTTATTTTACTAGAGCAATAAAATGACCAAGTACAATGACTTGAAACAAAAACAAAAAACCTCCCAGCACACAAAAGCCCTGGGATGGATGGCTTCACAGGTGAATATTACCAAGCATTTAGGGAAGAGCTAACTCCTATCTGTCTCAAACTATTCCAAAAAAATTTCAAGAAGAGGAAAAACTCCAGAAGTTTTTAATGAGGCCAGTACTATGTTAATTCCAAAACCATGTAAAGACCCAGAAAAGAATGAAAACTACAGACCAACATCACTGATGAATAGAGATGATAAAGTCCTCAACAAAATATTGGCAATCCTGATGTCAGAATACATTAAAAAGATCACACACCACGATAAGGTAGGATTCATCCCAGGAATGCAAGGATGGTACAATATTCACAAATTAATAAACACAATGCATCACATAAACAAAATTAAGGACAAAAATCACATGATCATATCAATAAATGCTAAAAAAAGATTTTGATAAAGTACAGCACTCATTCATGATAAAAATGATCAACAGAGTTGGAATAGAGGGAGTACACCTCAACATAATTAGACCATATACAAGAAACTTACAGCCAACATCATACTCAATGGGCAAAAACTAAACACCTTCCCCCCAAGATCAGGAACAAGACAAGGGTATTTACTTTTAACACTTCTATTCGACATAGTATTGGAAGTCCTAGCCACAGTGATCAGACAAGAAAAGAAATAAAAGGCATCCGAAGAGGAAAGGAGGAAATAAAACTGTCATTGTTGGCAGGTGACATAATAGTGTACGTTGAAAATCTGATAGGCCCCACCAAAAAGCTCCTCAACCTACCAAATGAATTAGACAAAATGACAGGATGCAAAATCAATATTCATAAATCACAGACATCTTTGTACACTAACACTGAATTATCAGAAACAGAAATAAGGGGAAAAATCCCATTTCCCATAACAACAAGAAAAATAAAGTACTTGGGAATAAACTTAACCAAGGAAGTAAAAGACCTGTGTTCAGAAAACTACACTACACTGAAGAAAGAAATTAAGGAAGACAGCTCTGGCAGGTTGGCTCAGTGGATTGAGTGCCAGCCTGTGAACCTGGGGGTTGCCAATTTACTTCCTAGTCAGGGCACATGCATGGGTTGTGCGCCAGGTCCCCAGTCAGGGGCACGTGAGAGGCAGCCACACATTCATGCTTTTCTCCCTCCCTCTCTTTCTCTTTTCCTTTCTCTCTCTATAAAAATAAATAAATAAAATCTAAGAAAAAAAGAAATGAAGGAAGACACAAATAAATGGAAGCATATACCATGTGCATGTATTGGATGAATTAATATCATTAAAATATCCATACTACCCAAAACAATCTATAGATTCAATGCAATCCTTATCAAAATATCAATGACACATTTCACAGATATAGAACAGACATTTCAAAAATTTATATGGAACTATAAATGACCCCGAATATCCTCAGCAATGTTGAGAAGTAAGAACAAAGTAGGAGGGATCACAATACCTGATACAAAATTATATTGCAAGTCCACTGTAATCAAAACAATTGGATACTGGCATATGATAGACACATAGATCAATGGAACAGAATAGAAAGCACATAAATAAACTCATGTCTCTATGGTCAGTTAATATTCAACGAAGGGGTTAGGAGCATAAAATGGATGGTGCTAGGAGATCTGGACAGGTACATGCAAAATGGTGCTGGGAGATCTGGACAAATACATGCAAGAAATTGAAACTAGACCACCACTTCACACCATACACTAAAATAACTCAAGATGGATAAAAGACTTAAATATAAGTCATGACACCATACAACTTCTAGAGGAAAACATAGACAGGAAATGTTCAGATATCCCATGCACCAATATCTTCACTGATATATCTCCCAGGGCAAGGGATAAAAAGGAAAGAATAAAGAAATGGGACTACATCAAAATAAAAAGCTTCCATATAGCTGAAGAAAATATCAGCAAAATGTAAAGGGAACCAATTTTATGGGAAAACACACCTGCCAATGATACTTTGGATAATGGTTTGGTCTTCAAAATATATAAAGAACTCACATGACTCCACACCAGGAAGACAAATAATCCAATTAAAAATGGGCAAATGACCTGAACAAACACTTTTCCAAGGAAGACATACAGAGGGCCCATAGTCATATGAAAAGTTGCTAAGCATCACTAATGATCAGAGAGATACAAACTAAAACCACCATGAGATACCACTACACACTGGTCAGAATGGCCATAATAAGCAAATCAACAAAGTGTAAGTGCTGGTAAGGATGTGCAGAAAAGGGAATCATAGTACACTGTTGGTGGAAATACTGACTGGTGCAGCCACTGTGGAAAATAGTATAGAATTTCCTCAGAAAACTAAAGATGGAACCGACTTTTGATCCAGTGACCCCAATGTTCATAGCAGCACAATTTACAATAGCCAAGTACTTGAAGCAACCTAAGTGCCTGTCAGTAAATGAATGGATCAAAAAATTTTGGTACATTTACACAATGGCATACTATGCATCAGAAAGAAAGAAGGAGCTTCTACAATTTGTGACAGCATGGATGGAACTGGAGAGCATTCTGTTAAGCGAAGTAAGCAAGGAGGTAAAAACAAATACTATATAATCTCAGCTAAGTATAACCTAATTAACAAAGCAAACAAGCAGAGGCTTTTAATGATTTTTTTATTATTGTTCAGGTACATTTGTCTCCATTTTTAGCCCATCATACCTCACCTACCCTGGCTCCCAGCCTCAAACCTACCCCTTTTGGCTTTGTCCATGTTTCCTTTATATATGTTTCTTGATAGTCCATCCCCTATTATCTCTCTCCATGCTCCTCTATGGTAACTGTCAGTTTGTTCTTTGTTTCAATGTCTTTGGTTTCATTTTGCTTGCTTGTTTATACAAGGGAATACTATACAACAGAGACATTGAGATAAAGAACAAAGTGACAGTGACCAGTAGGCAGGGGAATAATGGGGGGGCAAGAGGGAAGGGTCATCAAGAAACATATATAAAGTACCCATGGACAAAGCCAAAGGGAAGTAGGGCTGAGGGTGGGAGACAGAAGTGGGTGGAGCAGGAGAAAGTGGTGGTGGAAAAATGGAGACAATTGTACTTGAACAACAATAAAAATGAGAAAAACAAATGGGCAAAGGGCATGAACAGATACTTCTCCAAGGAGAACATACAGAGGGCCCAGAAACATGTGAAAGAATGCACAACATTACTAATTTTATAGAGATGAAAATTAAAACCACAATGAGATCCCACTTCACACCAGCCAGAGTGACCATATTAACAAATCAACAAACAACAAATGTTTGCGAGGTTATGGGGAAAAGGAAACCCTAGTGCAGTGTTGGTGGGAATTCAGACTGGTGCAACCACTATGGAAAACAGTATGGAATTTCCACAACAAATAAAGATAGAACTGCCTTTTGATACAGTGATCCCATGGCTGGGATTATACCCTAAGAATCCAGAAACACCAATTCAAAAAAAATCTATGTACCCCAGTGTTGATAGCAGCCTTATTTGCAATATCCAAGTGCTGTAAACAGTCTAAGTGACCATCAGTAAATGAATAGATAAAAAAACTATGGTACATTTACACAATGGAATACTACACAGCAGAAATAAAGAAGTAACTACTACCCTTCATGACAGCATGGAACAGGATAGTATTATGTCAAGTGAAATAAGCCAGGCAGCAAAAATAAATACCATGTATTCTCACCTATAGGTGGAATGTAATGAACAAAACAAACAAGCAAAATAGAACATGAGACATGGAAATAAAGAGCATACTGACAGTAACCAGTGGGGAGGTGGGAGAATGATGGCAGGTGAAAGAGGGGTATGGGCCTAGTCAAGGAACATGTATAAAGGACCCACAGCAATGGATAACAGGATGGGGATTGACTGAGGGAGGGGGCTATGGTGGAAAAATTGAGACAACTGTAACTGAACGATTAAAAAAAAGACTAAGCAAAAGCCAAAATTGCAGAAATATATTTGAAAAATTGTATCAGTTTACCAGAAAAGCCCTTCACATACATTAATAGACTTGTTCAATCTCCGCACATACCAGTGTCTGGCACTTAGTAGACACTGACATGTTTGGCATATAAATTAACATGTAGATTTGTAATCCTATTGTACAGGTGTGGGAACTGAGGCTAAAGCAGATGAATTTAGTTTTCTAAAATGCAAATGTACAGTTAGTCCATCTAGAGGCTCAACTTAAAATCAAGCCCATTTCCGGTTAACATTTTCTACACACCTCTTATGTGACAGGCAGTTGCCAGTGATGAATAAATGTGTTCCTTAGTCTGAGGAGCTTATACAGTTGTCAGTAAGTCAGACACAAGGAAATAATTTTTTTTAAATGTGCTACTTACTTTGATAGGAAACCCTGCAATACTATGTCATCACAGAGGAGGAATGCCTAATCCAGTCTGATGAGATCACAAAAGATTTCTTGAAGAAATGACACCTCAGTTAAGTTTGGAAGGTTCAGTGGAGATTGGCCCTGGGTAGAAAGAACATTCTAGGCTGAGAAATCAGCCTCAGTGGCAGCACAGAGTTCTGAGCCAGCATGTTAAATTTCTGGGGTTGCTAGAGTGTTAGTTTCCAAAGGTGAAGTGGCAGAAATGATGACTAGAGAGGTGGACAGGATTCAGATGCTGGAAGGTGTAAACTTTGCCTTGTACACTATTAGTTCCCAAACATTGCTGACTCATTCAAATAACCTTGAGAACTTAAAAATATAAAGATGTCCCACCCACATGCCCAGTGATTTTCTTGATCAACTTGGTTGACAGTTACTTTGGAGGTAACAGGAGATTATTGGAAAGTGTGGGAGTGCATAGATTGCCTTACTGCCTTCAGCCTTACTGAATCGCTGTGGTAGCAATCTACATGGAGGTAGGTGGGATGCTGCTGGAGGTACATATACCATTTAGGAAGTTACTGTATTCATCTAAGTGAGATTTCATGGTAGGTGGAATAAGAGAGTAGCAGCAAAGATGAAGAGGAAAAAGCAGATTTCAAAGTGGTCAGATACTTATGACATGGGGAGGAAGAAAGAGAGAGAGAAAGAAGTGTCTAGGATAATCCTCCAGGTTTCTGGCATGCTTCCTGGATAGAATGTGTTATTTCTGACCAAGACCAGGGACGGAGGGTGGAGAGAGAATTGGGAAAAATTGATACATTTAGCTTGGAAACTTCTGAATTTGAGGTACTTTGGGGATTTAGATGGGAAGGTGACTATTTAGTCCAAAACTCAGAATAAGCACCTGGCAAGATTTTTGGTTTCTCTATATAAGAAATTTAAAGTCATGTGAATAGCAGATATCTCTCAGGAAAAGCATGTAGAGAGTGTACCTTCAGTTATTCTACCCTTTTATGCTTTCAAGGTTTGTTCTCATGGGGAAGCAGAAGGTTTATTTTTTCAGATGTTTATTTTTTCACTAAGGCCAACTGAGATAGTGAGCTCTTTATATATTTTGAAGATAAAACCCTTGTCTGAGGTATCATTGGGAAATATGTTTTCCCACATAGTTGGTTCTCTTTTCATTTTAATGCTGTTTTCCTTAGCCATACAGAAGCTTTATATTGTGATGGGATCCCATTTGTTTATGCCTTCCTTTATGTCCCTTGCTCTAGGGAGGGGATAATGAAGTGAAAAGGGGAAGGGTTTTCAGGAACATCTATAAAGTACACATGGACAAAACCAAGGAGGGGTAGGATCAAGGGTGGGAAGTGAAGATGGCTATGGTGGGGGGAAAATGGAGACAACTGTACTTGAACAACAATAAAAAAAAGTTAAAAATAATAAAACATGATGGCAAAAATAAAAAAATACCATGTAAAGAACCATAAAAACATTATTTTTCCCCCCAAGAAACCTGGACTGATATGTAAGAATTACAGGGAGGCAAATTTTGGCCCAATGTAAGGAAAGGCTATACACTGCCTTGAGCTGTTAAATGATGGAAAGTGCTTAAGGACATAGGAATTTCTGAGGTTCTGGAGGTCTTTAAGCAGAAGCTGGACTTCTGGGCTTCTGCTGTGAGTTTTCTTGCCAGGGGTGGGTTTGTCCTGGATGACCTCTGAGCCTCTTTCATGCCTCAGATAGTATTTGAGTTACTAGAACATTTCTTTACTTTTTTCCTGAAAATTTTACACTACTTAGTTTTTTAAACTATTGACATTATTACAAATGGCCCCATCCCTGCCCCTTTTCCCACCTTCACCTATCCCCTAACCCCTTTCCCTCTAGCCATCACCACATTGTTGTCTGTGTCTATGTGTCATGCACATGTGTTCCTTGTCTAATCCTTTCACCTTCTTTTAATTGTAAAAGCAATAGAGGTGCATGGTTGTTTCTTTTCCTTTAAATTCTCTTAAGCCCTGAACATTTTGGTTCCTAAGTAGAGTCTTGGTTTAGCTAATTCTAATAACTTGGCAAACTGCTTTAGGTCTAACTGCATGGGCATTTATAGACATTTTTATTTTAAATGCTTTTTAATAGGTATTCAGTAGATGCTGAAATGTGTCTGTGTAGTGCAGTTAAACCTCTGTAATACAGACAGAGGAAGCAGGGAAAGATGAGTATTCTGATATCCTGATAATTACAAATTATAGGTTTCTTTAAAATGATTGATTTTTATTATTCACAAGCAGAAATTATATTATAAACAGCTAACAAAATATTGCCAATAAGTAGGTAAAGATCATTTGCAGTCACACTAAATATTTATATACAAATGAATGTTGTCAGTGCATATGGAAACAAGTTGTTCTCTGAACTGGGCTAAATATCCCCTAAGAGCTCATGTTTATACTCTTAATTTGCTCATAAGCCTTTTGTTGCTGTTTCTTATTTTTTGTTTTCTTAAAGACTTTATTTATTTATTTTTAGGCAGAGGGGAAGGTAGGGAGAAAGAGATGGAAAGATCAATGAGTGATTGCTTCTCATGCACCTCCTACTGGGGAACTGGCCTGCAACCCAAGCATGTGTCCTGACTGAGAATTGAACTGGTGACCCTTTAGTTTGCAGGCCTGTGCTCAATCCACTGAGCCATACCAGCAAGGGCTGTTGTTGCTGGTTTTTAATACAGGAAAGGTAAAATATGCCAGCCAGCCTAGGACTGAATTATCAAAAATTTAATAATAGTTTGAATTGAATTATATTTTTATATATTTGTTTCATTGCCAACCACTAGTGTAACACACATTTGCTAGATGAAGCCTAATTTTTTTTGCTAACTTTCTCTATATAGAGATTACTTCTAGAGATGAAAGATCTTTACCCATGCTTCTTGATGACTAATTATCTTTGTGGTAGTTCAGATGAGTTCCTGGATCTTTTAAAAACATCACCAAAACAATTGCCTCAAATACTAGTAATGTCACACCCAACAAATATTCTAACTAGAAAAAAGTTACTAGCTAGTAAACCATAGAGATGTGAGCAATTTTGGAAAGCCAGGAATATAAGAAATATATTCAGTCTTGATTGTGGATATAATCTATTTTCATCTTTTCATTCAGAAGGCCTTTCATGATTTTTGCAAGGCCCTGAGTCAGACTTTGATTATCCTCTTTTAATTGTACCATAGTTAGGCAAAGGAATGGTTGACAGGAGCCTCTAGCTGATATTTTGAAAACACATGGTTTTAAATATTCTCATCTCACCCACTTCACTCCCTAAACCTGATCTGTATCCTCAGGAACTGGTGGACCAAGAGAGAGGGGTTACTCTGCCTGTGGTGGACTGGACTTCAAATCCTGCAATAATAGGACCAGGTGTGGTAGAAGTAGGGTAGAAGATCCAAGAACAGGAATTATGGTGGGATGGAAGTTGAGAGGAAGGGGAATAGAATGAGTAACTATGAGTGAGCCAAAGGGGAGAGCCAAAGAGATCACAAACCATACCACAGAAAGGTGGGTCAGTTAGTGGCAACAGATACAAGGAAGAGTGGGGCGTAATTCAAGTCTAAGCCAGTCAAATCCTGCTTGGGTCAAGGTATCCCAACAAGTTGTTAAGCTCTGGTTTAACCACAAATGAAGCCTGAGCAGCTCAATAACCAGATCATTCTGTAAGAGCCTTGGAATTGATGTTCACTTACAACACAACAATATCTCTTTATACCAGGAAATTATTCCACACGATTCACTGCTTGGACATTTTATAGCAAGTTGACTTTAGAGGGTGATGTAGTGTTTTGAAAAGACTATTGCTATAAGTATTTAGCCAGTGCCCTACCACTAATTGGCTATGAAACTTTAGGTAACTCATCTAATCTTTCAGAGGCTTTGTTTCTCTATATAGAAATGAGGATCAAAGAAAAAATCTATATATATTCATCATTCAAAGATATATAGTTCGTCCATCAGTTATGAGTGCTAAAACATGGAAAAGAATTTTGTGACCTGTAGCATATAGCTTGTGTTTGACTTGAGGAAAATAAATACACCCTCAGCACTACATTTGAACTGAACTTATTAAAACCCTGAAAGTCAAAATCAAGCTATAAATAGTCAAACTCCCCAGTTCATTTGTCAGAGCCCAGTTCATTAGCATTTTTGGAAATGGCATGAAGACAACTGAATAGAGTTGAATAGTTGTGCTCTAAAGTCTATGCAAATGCAATGGCTCACATACCTGTGTTAATCCAGAGGCCCGCTGTGTTCCAGGGATGCTGATGGGGTTGATAGGCTGCTAGTGACTGATGTACATACTATGGGCAAATTGGAGACCTTTAGTTCTTTGCTAAAATTACATATGGGTCATTTTCTGAAGGCCGTGATAAGGTTTAGTGCCTTTTCTGAATGGTCCACCCTGTTTGTCCTGCCAGTGTGAAACATAAGGGCTGCCAGTGGACTTTTTAAAATGTTAATTTTAAAAATAGCCCTTAATTTTTTTTAAATGGGCTTAATTACAGTTTACCACAGACAAGCCATGTATTTCTGAATAGTTTTTACAAACAAAAGAATAAGCAAATAATTGGTAAGTACTGGTGAGTTGTTGTTTGCATACTGTCTTACTCCCAAATTGTAACACTGCAATTCCACAGTTTTCAGCCAAATTACAAGCACAGCAAATTAACACAATTTGTTAATTTCCTTTTTAATTGCACTACAAAGAGGAGTATTTCTCTGTTTTGTTCTTTTTTGACATAGAGTCTTCATCTTAAAAACAAAAGGACTTTAATATAGTTAAATCTATGTCTGTAATAAATAACATTTGTTTTTATTTTTGTTAACCCAGCCAGTTAAGACTTATACATTAATTATTCAACTGCAGCATTTTAAACATCCTCAGTAAAATACACACTGTAAGCCTTGAATTGTTCACACTCTGTTTGCCTGCAAGTAATAAGTATTTAGTAATATAAATGTGTAAACTCCATCTTTCCATGTAGTGAGGTCAACAGAACTTATGGTGAACATTTGAAAGATACATAACTAATATTATTGAGATTCAGGTAAGTGATTTCTTAGACATTTTAACTGTTGTACTGTTGAATAATTGTAAACCCACCAGAAGGGAACTGCAAAACACAACCTACTTATCCTTTACCGAAGGGTTACATATGAGTATAATTTTTTCTGTTCTTCAGTTTATGCCAATGTTCTATTGAATCATGAAAAATGTCATTTTAAATATTGCTTTCTCAATAACAGTGTTTGATGGAAATCCTACAGAATGGTGACTTTGCCCAGAGTACAACTTCAATATGCTGACATGATCTGAGACAATCAGAGCTATTAGTAATGGAATGCAGAGCTCCATAGCAATTTTATGTAAAGTTTTGTTTAAGTTAACATTATATCTGGCTAATGTAACCGTCTGTATCCAGTTTCATCAATGACAACATAAAATTGTTAAACATGACAATTGTTATAGGCATCGACTGCTTTTGCTTCAGTATAATTTTATGATCATGCCTCATTGTACTACTTTATTACTATCATTTAAATATCAGTAACAGCAGTAGCAAATATTCCAGGCATACCACAGAACCCAAAGAAGTAGGTATGCCAACTTTGTGACTAAATTGTTCTTGCTGCTCAATACTCACATATTCTGTTCCTTTGTTCAAGAATGTCCTTCAAGTCTTGATTTAAAGGCCTTTTACAGAGGTATTATTTCCTCCCTCTGATATTCTTGATCACTGTGCCCATTTGTTAACTTCATATCATTTATCACAACTTAAAATGTTATTTGGTTTTTTCCTCATTAGTTGTCTCCTCTACTAGACTATAAGCTGTGCAAGAGCAGACACAATGTCTATTTTTATTTACCTATGTATCCCCTTGCCTTGCAAAGCAAGTAGGCACTCTCAAAGTTTTGGGGGGACTCTAAATATTTTAATGAATAAATGGGACAATGTGGCAAAACTTCAGGAACCCTATATGTTTTGAGCACTTCCCAATTAATTTAATTAAAAGGTTGCATTTAATTAGGCCCAGACCCATAGGACTTTACATCAGTATACCCATATGCTTGCTAGCCATTTCCACCTGGTGATCCACAGGCATCTCATAGTCAACATTACAACCTTTAAGTCACCATCTTGCCTCTCAAATCTCATTTTTCTTCTCAAAGTTGTGGCATGGTCATGCATGTCATTACCAAACTAAGACATCTGCTATTTATTCTCTTCCTCACTCCTCCTCAACTTAATCACCCAGGTCTGTCAGAGAGACCTCCTCAGTGCCACTTCGATCTGTCCACTCCTTTCCACCTCCATTGATATGACTTTGGTTAAGGTTTCTAACATCTCTTATTAAATTACTACAAATACTTCCTAATAGTCTCTCTGCTTCCCTAGTCTTATACCTTAAAGACCACCTTTTCCCAAAGTACAGCACCTATTTTTGATAAAAACACTCAGCAAAGTGGGAGTAGAGGGAGCATTCCTTAACTTAATAGAGGCCATATACAAAAACCTACAGCCAACATCATATTCAATGGGCAAAAACTAAAAGCTTTCCCATAAGATCAGGAACAAGACAAGGATGTCCGCTTTCACCACTTCTATTCAACATTGACATGGACACCAGCAAGCAGTGTCCATGGTGTTGTGGCTGAGATGAGACAAATTAACTTGGACTACTGAGTCCTGTGGAGGAAAAGGGACAGCATGGCGACTCTCTACATAGAAGAGCACACTCATCCTTGCCTTGACAGTCTTTTATTGGCTTATTTGCATAGGAATGCAGGGCATATGTAAAAAGCTCATCAATCATTGTCATATAGTAATAATCAAATAGATAACATTCAAAGAACTCTGAGGGCCTATTTTGAGTCAGGGTCAAAAAGCTGAAGGGACATAAAACTTTGGGGAAACAAACTCATTTCATGCTTGGACCCTTGTCATTTAAATTGAGGGTATTAGCAAAGCAGGCTTCACAGGACTTTATGTATTCTTTCTTAGGCCTGATCGCCCTGGGGAATCCACCCTTTCCAGCACAGGGCTGCACCCATCTCCAGCATTATTTCAGGCTTAGGTTGAGCAGGGTAAGTAAGGCAGCCAAGAGATTAGGAGATTTCTTGCAGACAGAATGAGGACTCAGACTATGTCAAAGCTGAGGGGTGAGGGTCCATCATCCCCTTTCTCCATAGCCCCCCAAGCCCTGCCCTAGGCACCACCTTGTGATTGTGCCTGCCTTAGGTCATCCCACCCTTGAAGAATCTTATCCATCAATGGCTAACCAGTCATGCACTGGGTGCCAGGCAGGGTAAAGTGGGCAGAGGTGGTGCTCCTACCAGGGAGATAAGCTTTGTCTCCTTAGTGGCTTAGGGTCTCAAGGTCTCTCACAAAGCCTTAGCCATCAGGGGTTATAGTTTCTGAAAACAGGCAGGGTGGCTCCCAACACAACATAGTATTAGAAGTCCTAACCACAGCAATCAGATAAGAAAAAGAAATAAAAGGCATCCAAATTGGAAAGGAGGAAGCAATACTCTCATTGTTCACATATGACATGATAGTGTACACAGAAAAGCCTATAGACTCCACCAAAAAACTACTCAACCTAATATGTGAATTTGTCAAACAGCAGGATATAATGGGAATATTCAAAAATCAAAGGCATTTTTGTACACCAACAATGAAATATCAGGAAAAAATCCTATTTGATATAGCAACAACAACAACAACAAAAATAGTACTTAAGAATAAACCTAACCAAGGAGGTAAAAGACCTGCACTCAGAAATCTACACAACACTGAAGAAAGAAATTAAGGAAGACACAAACAAATGGAAGCATGTCCTATGTTCATGGATTGGAAAAATTAACATCATCAAAATGTCCATACTACCCAAAGCAATCTATAGATTCAATAAAATTCCTATTAAATTACCAGTGGCATATTTCACAGATATAGAACAAACATTTCAAAAATTTATATGAAACCATAAACAACCCCAAATAGCTGCAGCAGTTTTGAGAAAGAAGAAAAAAGTAGGAGGGATCACAATACCTAATATCAAACTGTATTTCAAGGCCACGGTAATCAAAACAGTCTGGTACTGGCAAAAGAAGAGACACATAGGACAATGGAATAAATTGGAGAGCCTGGAAATAAATCCAAGTCTCTATGGTCAATTAATATTTGAAAAAGGAGGTAGACGCATGAAATGGAGTAAAACCTCTTCAACAAATGGTGTTGGGAGATCTAGACAGCTACATGCAAAAAAATGAAACTCAATCACCATTTACACCATACACAAAAATAAACTCAAGGGGGATGAAAGACTTAAATATAAGTCATGACACGATAAAAGTCCTAGAGGAGAACATGGGCAGGAAAATCTCAGATATTCCATGCAGCAATATTTTCACCAATATGTCCCCTAGAACAAGTGACATAAAGAAAAGAGAAAACAAATGGGATCTCATCAAAATAAAAAGCTTCTGTATGACTAAAGGAAACAGCATTAAAGTGAAAAGAGAGTCAACTGTATGAGAAACATATTTGCCAATGATACCTCAGACAAGGGTTTGATCTCCAAAATATATAAAGAACTCACATGACTCCACTCCAATAAGACAAACAGCCCAATTAAAAAAAATGGGCAAAGGGAGCCCTGGCTGGCGTAGCTCAGTGGATTGAGTGTGGGCTGCAAACCAAAGCACCGCAGGTTGGATTCCCAGTCAGGGCACATGCCACGGCCCCCAGAAACTGCACATTGATGTTTCTTTAAAAAAATTTTAAAAATGGGCAAAGGACTTGAACAGACACTTCTCCAAGGAGGACATATGGAGGGCCCAGAGACATATTAAAATATGCTCAGCATTACTAGCCACCAGAGAGATGCAAATTAATAGCATAATGAGATACCACTTCATACCAGTGAGAATGGCCATCATAAACAAATCAAGAAACAACAAGTGTTGGAGAGGATGAGGAGAAAAGGGAACCCTAAGGCCCTGTTGGTGTGAATGCAGACTGGTGCAGCCACTGAGAAAACAATATGGAATTTCCTCAGAAAGCTAAAAATAGAAGTACCTTTTCACCCAGCAATTCCAATGCTAGGATTACATCCTAAGAGCCCTGAAACACCAACCCAAAAGAAACTATGCACCCTAATGTTCATAGCAGCACAAGTTACAGTAGCCAAGTGTTGGAAGCAACCTAAGTGCCCATCAGTAAATGAATGGATCCAAAGACTATGGTACATTTACACGATGGAATACTACATAGTAGAAAGAAAGAAGGATCTCCTACCCATTGCGACAGCATGGATAGAACTGGAGAGCGTTATGCTAATTGAAATAAACCAGGCATTGAAAGACATATACCATATGCTCTTACCTATAAGTGGAACCTAATCAACAAAACAAATGAGCCAGCAAAATATGGCCAGAGACATTGAAATTAAGAACAAACTGCCAGTAACCACAGGGGAGGTGGGAGGGGATGATGGGGAGAGAGAAGGGAAGGATTGTCAGCAACATGTATAAAGGACACATGGACAAAGCCAAATGGGTATGACTGAGGGTGGGATGTCCTGGTGGCTGGTGTGGCAGGGAGAGGTAGGGGGAAGATGGAGACAACTGTACTTGAACAACAATAAAAAAAGACCACCTTCCTCTCTGGCAAAAGTCATATACTATTCTGTCTCCCTCTGTGCAGAAGTCAGTAAGGACTGGAAATGTGCAGAAGCATCTGGAACCTGCTGAGCAAGAGATATTCAAAGACTGGAGACATATGATTTCTTTAAGATTAATTTCCGTTTTTTTTTTTTTCTGCTACAGATCCAATGGAATAAGCTATTAAAATCCTTTGAGCTTCTGGAAAAAAGTACAGAACTGTGCCAGCAGAACAACATAAAGATTTCTTTTCTTTGCTTTTCCCTGTAACATCTATCTGTGATGGATGATGTTAAATATGGAATCCTGAAGTCATAAAATGCTACAGTGTCAGAGCTGGACAAAGGCCATCTAGATCTTTTGTCTGAGGCTCAGGGAAGGGAAGGCCCTTATTAAAGTCACAAAGTGAATTAGTTGGATAATTAGGATTCAGACCCAGTTTTCTGTATTCTTCAAGTCATCGCGAGGCTTCATTTGGATATATTATCAAACATTTGACAGCCCTATGACCCATTCCTCAGTCCACTGTTGCATGACTTCCTTCATCTGTCATTTAATTTAATAATTTAATTTAATTTAATATTTTGTTTTTCTTGTACCTGAGTGCTAATCATTGATATTAGGAAAAAAGTCTGACCTTAATAATGTAACATATGCTTCAGTGGTGATTTGTAAAGGGGCACTTTGAAGCATTACATGTGTCTTAGATACCTCTGTGCATATCAATCAATAACATCCCAAGTAAACAGGGCTTTGAGGTGCCAAACTCATTTCATGCTCCATACAAAGTTTTATTTTCATGTGTTTTGTATGGTTTCACACTACTATTGGACTTAAGGGAGTTCATGCTGAAAAAGTTTTGAGTCCTGGCTGGTGTAGCCCAGTGGATTAAGTGGTAGTCTGCAAACTGAAAGGTCACTGGTTTGATTCCCAGCTGGGGCACATTCTTGTAAGAGGAAACCAATTGATTTATCTCTCACACACTGATGTTTCTCTCTTTCTCCCTCCCTTCCCTTCTTTCTATAAATAAATAAATAAATAAATAAATAAATAAATAAATAAGTAAGTAAGTAAGTAAGTAAGTAAGTAAGTAAGTAACTAAATTCTTTACAGAGAAAGTTTCCAATAATGTGCCTCAGGAATGCATTTGGTGTTTCACTCCCCCAGTTGAATATCACAACTAAACAATATTGCTGTGGTTTTCTGTTTATTTTTCAATTAAACACTCCAGGCTTGCTCATAAGGGTATATGGGCGTGGTGATTTTTAACTAGCTAGTGGACCAATGTCTGGGTTTTATGGCTTCTTGGCTGTGTCAGTATGAATAAGTCAGCTCTACCCTAAATAGTCCTACCCTACCTCTCAGGCCAGGGAATACATGGGATTGTTTGGTGGAAGGTATGTTGCCATTAAGAATCTAATGTCTCTTCTCCAGTTTACTTGAATTTTGTATCTTCAGTCTCTGATGCTGATTAGTGGTGAGCAAGGTAAACATATGGTTTCTGTGATCTAGACACTGTGGTGGGGTAGTAAAACACTGAAAATGTCCATGAAAAGGGGCAGTTTATATTGAAAGTTGATGACATGTGTCATTGTGAAGTGTCCTAGGATGTAGTCTTCCAGTTTCTGGCATGGGAGGTGATGGAAGAAAGTGTGTAGGGGCTTTGAAGGAAGGACAAATGGTAAATCCTACCTGAATGTTCTCCTTTGGTTCCCATAGATGATTCATGCACTCTTGATACTTGATATGATAAAAGGCAAGGCCACCCCTATCTTTAGCAGGCCTGGGTTAGGAGTGCAAAATGTAGACTCACTGCCAACTCTCCCTTCTCTTCTACCTCTTGGCTCTGTCTCCTACCCTGAGGGGCCTTCCACATATGCCTATTAGACATCAGCCTTGCTCCTGAAAACATGGACCCAGGTTCAGCGAATCAGCATTATGTGACTGTTTGTTAGAACTGCAGATACTCAGGGCCCACTGTAGGCCTACTTTACCATGATCTGGATTTTAATAAGATTCTAGGTAATTCACAAGCACATTAAAGTTTTAGAAGTACTGTCAGCCTACATGCTTAAGCTCCATCATCACTGGATGGAAGGACAACAACTGCCCCATAACCACTCTTTATTTACCCCTGAGGCCTAGGATTGTGCTTACCTGTGGTTTGTTCCATCCTTAGGAAGGCAGAACTGTGGAAAGTGATTGCACAGACCCTGAGCACAGGCCTGGGGCACATGGGCATGGAATTTCAAGGTCTTGGATATGACAGTATCATAGAAGAGGGAAACATAGACTTAGGGTAAATAAGTCCCCTTGACCCCATAGACTCTTTGCTCTAAGGGGAGTAGTGTGGCTATGGCAGGTCCAGGGAAAGGCCTTATAATGTATGGAACCTAGGGTAGGATATGGTTGCCCTGTTCTAGAAGTGATACTGTTGAAAAGTGTCCAAGTTGTCCACATGGGTGAGGGTGGTTCATGGCTCCTTCAGGTACTATGCAGCTGCCAGTGCCTTGGTGGTTCTTTGGGGTGTGAGGAAGTAGTAGTTGTGTGACTATTACTGCTTTAAGGGAAAAAGTTAACTGTTCTAAACAAACTCTGTATTAGCGAGGCAGACCCATTTGTTGACATCTATACAAGGTATACAATAAAGGTGCCTCTTTGTTGCCTAATGACAATTCAACTAGATCTGTTGTTGGCCTCCAGCAAGACACAATTGGATGTGGGTAAGAAGGGTTTTGAACAGCTGCCTCCAAATCTATGATGTAGGAAGTTTTTCTAGATGAATTAAGGGCTGTGGCTTTTGTCTTTGAGATAAGGTAGGCGGTAGAAGGGTAAAATATGACATTTTGTGTTCACCGCCACCTGGATGATACCATGATTGTGGGATGGAAGCAGGTTTGAAGTTCATTAAAATGCTGTTCTATCTATCAAACCTCAGCTTATTCAACTGTAAAGTGAAAAAAAAAATACTTGCCCTGCCTACCACGCAGAAATGTTGTTGGGTGGCTGTAGTGAAGTAATGAATATAAAAGTCCTTTGTAATCTGTCAAGTGGGGCACACATGAAGAAATGATGATCACCCTACCATTTGCTGTTTTTCGTTTGTGAGTGTGCCTTCAGCTGTAAATGAGTTTTAGATTTAGGTTGCCATCCTCTGAACAATGCATAAGGTTCCATGTAAAGCCATCTCTTCCCCTCTGCCCCAACATCTTCCAGTCCCTTCCATGCAGATATACTGCTGTGATTATTATTTTTTTAGATTTCCACAGATGAGGAAGGGGGATTTTGTATTAGCAAACATTTTTCTGAGACAAATAATTGTCTCTGGAAAGAGAATTATTTTCTCTTCCAAAAATTTGTATTTGCTGGTTTAAATTGATGTGACTTTATTGTTTGGCTAGTGCTCTGCAGTATTCTACTGAGTCATAATTATTCCTTTGGTGTTGCAGGAGTTTGTTGGGAGAAGGGAACTCAGTCTAAAAGAGAGAATCCATCTGGTACCTATGCTGAAGCTCTTTGAGGCCACTAACACTGAAATGTTAATGCTAGAATTTTATCTACTGGTATCATTTAGATATTGATATAATGTGAGCTCATAGCCTAGATTGACAAATCAAAAGCTGAATTCCATTTGCTTACATGGCACTGGATACCTTGCAGTGGGTTCATGCCATTTTTGGCAGGCCACAATCATAAGATAGACCCTGCACTCCAGTCCTGACACCTGATAGACTCTTGTTGCCCCAGACCCAATCAGGGGTTGCTACTAAAGTTCAGCAGCCAGAAGACTCAGTGACTCCTAGTACATGAAGCATTAAGTACCAAGCTTTGCAGGATTGTAGATGGCATATGGAATTAGACTGATACCTCAAGTATTAAGTGCCCCTGGAAAGAGCTCCTCAGTTACATAAGGGATCATTAATCTCCACCTTTCCTTTTTACATTATGGTGTGGGTGATTCTGGGACATATTGCAGGCACCCACTGTAGACTATCCCACTTGGTTGGAACTCTGACATCCAGCCTAGGATTTGCTAAGCATTTCCCTGGGGACACTGGGCTCTATTTCTTTACCTGGTCACCAGCTAGGGTCCAATCCAATTAAAACCTTGAAGAAACATGGTGCTGCCACTTGCCTGATGATTAGTATTGCCTATGCTGCCAGGTCTTTCTTAGCTATATTGCCATTGGGAATAACCTGCTTGCATTGTCATGATTTTTGATCTTTGTAATTTAGATGGCCAGTCAGCCCCCTTGGAGACAACTCTGTAACCCTCTAAGTTCTGACTCTGTTTGATCTCTACTCATTCTCCTTTTCCTGCTCTCCTTGCATTAAAGTCTTTAGAATCCCTACTATCACTATAAATTTTTTTGCCCAAAAATATGGTAAAATTGGTTCAGTTACACTCATACATCTATAGGAAGCTGTGGATATCTCACAGTTCACTTGGCATTGAACCCACTCACAGTTCCTGCCTCTTCTCTCGAGGAAGCATTAACCAAAGAAGCCACAGGGGGATATATTTTTCAGCCTTCTATAAAATAAAATGCTATTTGGTATCAAACAGCCAACTGTCCAGATTTATTAGCAAAATCTGGGCACTCCAACTTTTTGACAATTTTGTTTTTCCTCTCTAGTTCAGTGTAAAACAGAATTTCCAGGGTGAATTATTATTGGGGAGAATTTCAAGGTACCATATGTCATTGGTACATGGCTGAATAGAAGCCCAGAAAAAGATTATCACCATTTCTCCCAAAAATTGTTAGGGAAGATTTCTGATTATTTTTCTTTTTTTAATTTTATTTTAATCATTGTTCAAATAGCTTTAACCTTCATCATAGGATATTGTGGTCATTAAAGAAGCACTATCATGTACTTTTTTAAATAAAGATTTTATTCATTTATTTTTTAGAGAGAAGGGAAAGAACAGAGAAAGGAGAGAAACATCAATGTGTGGTTGCCTCTTGCACACCCTCTACTGGAGACCTGGCCCGCAACCCAGGCATGTGCC
Source organism: Tonatia bakeri (assembly GCA_004024845.1). Lineage (NCBI taxonomy): Eukaryota > Metazoa > Chordata > Mammalia > Chiroptera > Phyllostomidae > Tonatia > Tonatia bakeri. Next base: position 34,409 of record PVIA01004539.1, read on the forward strand.
CTGACTGGGAATCAAACCAGTGATCCTTCGGTTCGCAGGCTGGCACTCAGTCCACTAAGCCACAGCAGCCAGGGCCTATCATGTATCTTTTCAAAAATAATTTTCCCCTTTTGTTTTCTGAATAGTTATTTTTCCCTAGTCCATCTGTAGAACCCAAAGGTGATATTTCCTTCCTTGCCCATGGAATTTACCTTGCCCTTCTGGCAAATGGAGTTGAATTACTACTGCTTCAGTCAGCTGGCTGGGTTTACTTAAAAGTCTTGGGGAAGATCAGACAAGTGCAATTACAGAAATCATTGTTGAATTCTGTCAACCTGCTTTCCCTCTCTCACACACTTTTTATCCTACCTGTACCCCTCATCGCTTACCATATGTGGTTGGGGTGTCATTTTTCTTTCAGAACTTCAGGCTTTGGGGTAAAAATTATATCTAAAGGTACATATCCACACTTTTTGGTGACATTTAAAGTAGAGTGGCATGTGATACATACAGTAACCAGCTTTCCAACATATGTAGGTTAGAGACAGTACATCTAATTTAAAAGTTCTATTTTATTGTTTTTACTTTTTTATTGTTGTTCAATTGCAGTTGTCCCCACCTTGCCCCCAAAGCTCTCCTCTGCCCTGCCCTGCCCAACTCTCCTACATTCAACACCCCTGGTGGCCATTGTCCTTTTCCATGGAGCTTTCATATACATGTTCTTTGACTTAACTCTTCCCCTTCTTTCTTCCATTATCCCCATCCCCAACTTTCTCTCCTCACTGTCAGTTTGTTCTTTATTTCTATGTCTCTGTTTCTATTTTTCTCACTTGTTTGTCTTGTTGATTAAGTTCCAGTCATAGGTGAGATTGTATGGTATTTCTCTTTCACCGCCTAATTTACTTCACTTAGCATAATGCTTTCCAGTTCCACCCATGCGGCCATGAAGAGTAGGGGCTCCTTCTTTCTTTCTGCTGTGTAGTATTCCATTGTATAAATGTAACCACAGTTTTTGGGTCCCCTCATCTACTGATGGGCATTTAGGCTGCTCCCAGTACTTGGCTATTGTAAATAATGGTGCTATGAAAATGGAAGTGCGTAAGTTTTTTGAACTGATGTTTCATGATTCTTAGGGTATAAACCCAGCAGTGGGATGACTGGATTAAAAATCAGTTTCATTTTTAGGGTTATGAGGAAATTCCATACTGTTTTTCCACAGTGGTTGTACCAATCTGCATTCCCACCAACAGTGTACAAGGGTTCTCTTTTCTTCACAACCTCTTCAACACTTGTTTGTTGATTTGTTAATAATAGCCATTCTGACCCTGTATGAAGTAGTTTCTCATTGCAGTTTTAATTTGCCTCTCTCTGATGGCTAGTGACAATAAGCATCCTTTCATATGCCTGTGGGTTCTCTATGTGTGCTCCTTGGAGAAGTGTCTGTTAAAATCTTTTGCCCATTTATTTATTTTTTTAATTTTGGTCAAGTACACTGCTCTACATTTACCCCCACCAATCCCCTCACCCCTTTTTTAATTGGATTGTTTGTATTCTTGGTGTAGAGTCATGTGAGTTCTTCATATTTTTTGAGATCAAACCCTTGTCCAAGTGATCACTGGAAAAATATATTTTCCCATATGGTTGGATCCCTTTTCATTTTGCTGATGTTTTCTTTATCCATACAGAAGCTTTCTAACTTGATGTAGTCCCATGTGTTTATTCTTTCCTTTATATACCTTGCTCTAGGAGATAACAAAGGTGAAAATATTGCTGCATTGAATATCTGAAATTTCCATGCCTATGTTCTCTTCTAGGACTTTTATGGTGTCACAATTTACATTTAAGCCTTTTATCCATCTTGAGTTTATTTTTGTATATGGTGTGAGTTGAATGTCTAGTTTTGTTTTTGTGCATGTAGTGGTGCAGATCTCCCAACACCATTTGCTGAAGAGACTATTTTTACTGCATTTTGTGCTCTGGTCCTGTTTGTCAAATATTAATTGACCATAGAGACTTGGCCTTGTTTCTAGGCTTTATATTCTGTTCCACTGATCTACGTGTGTGTTCTTATGCCAGTACCAGACTATTTTGATTACAGTGACCTTGTAATATAGTTTGGTATCAGGTACTATGATCCCCCCTACTTTGTTCTTCTTTCTCAAAATTGCTGTGTCTATTTGGGGTCATTTATGGTTCCATATACATTTTTGAAATGTTTGTTCTATATCTGTGAAATATGTCATTGATACTTTAATATGGATTGCATTGAATATAAATTGCTTTGGGTAATATGAACATTTTGATTATATTAATTCTTCCAATCCATGAACATAGGACATGCTTCCATTTTTTGTGTCTTCCTTAATTTCTTTCTTCAGTGTTGTGTAGTTTTCTGCATACAGATCTTTTATCCCCTTGGATAGATATATTCCTAGGTACTTTATTATTCTTGTTGCTATAGCAAATGGGATTTTTTTCCTGATTTTTGTTTTTGATATTTCATTGTCTGTGTAAAAAAACTGCCTTCAATGTCTGAATAGTGCCTTTGTAGCCCACTGCTTTGCATCATTTATTACATTGAGTAGTTTCTCTTTTTGGTTGAGTCTATTGGGTTTTTTATGTACACTATCATGTCATCTGCAATCACTGACAGTTTTAATTCCTCCTTTCCAATTTGGGTGCCATTTATTTCTTTTTCTTGTTTGACCACTGTGGCTAGAACTTCTAATATTATGTTGAATAGAAGTGGTAAAAGTGAACACCCTTGTCTTTTTCCTGATCTTAGTGGGAAAGCTTTCAGTTTTTGCCCATTGATTGTGATATTGGCTGTAGGTTTCCCATATGTGGCCTATGTTATGTTGATGCATTCTCCCTCTACTACCACTTTGCTGAGTGTTTTTTATCATAAATGGGTGCTGTACTTTATCAAATGATTTTTCAGCATCTGTTAATAAGATCATGTTATGTTTATTTTTCCTTTTGTTTATGTGATATATTATGCTTATAGATTTGTGAATATTGTACCAACCTTGCATCCCTAAGATGAACCCCACTTAATCATAGTGTATTATCTTTTTAATTTATTGCTGGATACAGTTTTCCAATATTTTGTTGAATACTTTAACATTAGTGCTCATCAATGATATTGGCCTGTAGCTTTTTTGTTTGTTTGTTTTGTGTCTTTATATGGTTTGGGGATTAGGATAATGTTGGTCTCATAAAAAAGAGATAATGGGGTAAAGAAAGGGAAAAGTCATCAAGCAACATGTATAAAAAACTGATGTACAAAACCAAAGGGGGAAAAGATTGAATGTGGGTAGAGTAGAATGGGGGAAATTTGTGGTGGGAAAATGGAGAAAACTGTACTTGAAAGCAATAAAAAATAGAAAAGGGGTTTGGGAGTCTTTCCTTTTCTTGGCTTTTTTAAAATAGTCTGTGAAGGGTAGGGCTTAACTATTACTTAAATTCTTTTTTAAAATTCTCCTGTGAAATGGTTCAGTCCAGAGCTTTTGTGTGCCAGGAGCTTTTTGATTACTGCTTCAATTTCATCTGCTGCTATTGGTCTGTTCAGGTTTTGTGCTCCTTCTTGATTCAGTTTTAGAAGGTTATATGTTTCTAGAAATTTGTCCATTTCACCCAGGTTGTCAAATTTCTTGATATATAGCTGTTTGTAGTAATTCCTTACAGCTCTTTATATTTCTGAGGTGTTGGTTGTAATTTCACCTCCCTCAAATCTGATTTCAATTATTTGGGTCATCTCTCTTTTTTTCTTGATGAGTCAACTTAAAGGCTTGTCTATTTTGTTTAACTTCTTTGGAGCACCAGCTCATGGATTTATTGATTGTTTGAAATGTTCTTTTAATCTCTATGTCATTTCAGTCTGCTCTGATCTTGGTTATTTCCTTCCTTCTACTTGCTTTGGGCTGTTTTTGTTGTTCCTCCATGAACTTCCCTCTCAGGACTGCATTTGCTGTGAAGTTTTGGATTGTTGTGAGTTTATTTTCATTTGTTTCCAGAAACTTTTTGATTTCTTCCCTAATTTTATTCTTGACCCATTCATTGTTTAATAGCATGCTATCCAGTCTCCATGAGTCTGAATGTTTTGGGGTTTTTTCCTAGAGGTTGGTTTCTAGTTTCAGTCTCTTGTGCTCAGAGAAAATGCATGATATGAATTCAATTTTCTTGACTTCGTGGAGGCATGTTTTGTGTCCTAACATATTGTAAATGTTCCATGTGCATTTGAACAGAATGAGTATTTTGCTTCTTGAGATGAAAGACTATATATATATAATCAGTTAAGTCTATTGATCTAAGACATTGTTCAATGCTGCAATATCTTTGTTGATAGTTTGTTTGGAAGTTCTATCCATTTACAACAGTGGAGTATTGAAATCCCCTACTGTGATCGTGTTGCTGTCCATATCTTTGTTGAAGTCCTCCAAGATTTTCTGTATGTATTTGGGTGTTCCTCTGTTGAGTGCGTATATATTTACAATGTTTATGTCTTCTTGGTGGATTCTTCCCTTAAGTATTATGAAGTGACCTTCTGGGTCTCTCTTTATGGCCCTTTTTTTGGAATTCTATTTTGTCTGATATGAGTATTGCTACCCTGGCTTTATTTTCTTGTCCGTTTGTTTGGAACATTTGTTTCCTGCCCTTCACTTTCAGTCTGTGTAGGTCTTTTGTCCTGAGGTGGATCTCTTGTAGGCAGCATATGTGTGGGTCATGATTTCTTATCCATTCAGCTATTCTACATCTTTTGATGGGAGTATTTAATCCATTTACATTTAAAGTTGTTATTGATAGGTACTTATTCATTGCCATTTTTTGTACTTGTGTTCCTCTCACTCTCACTCTTCTTTTTTTTCCTTTTCTTAAAGCAGACCTTTTAGCAACTCTTGCAGAGATGGTTTGGAAGAGGTGTATTCTTTGAGGCTTGTTTTGTCTGGGTAACTCCTTATTTGGCCTTCCATTTTAATTGGGAGCCCTGCTGGATAGAGTAACCTTTGTTGCAGGCCTTTGTTTTTCATTACTTGGAATATTCCTTGCCATTTTCTTTGGGCTTGGAGCATTTCTACTGAGAAGTCAGCTGCTAGTCTTATCAGAGCTCCCTTGTATGTTATTTCTTGTTTCTCCCTTGCTACCTTTAAGATTATCTCTTGGTGTTCGAACTTTGCCATTTTAATTATGATACATCTTGAAGTAGGCCTCTTTGTGTTTCTCTTGATTGGTACTCTATGTGTTTCCTGGATTGGTGTAACTTTTTCTCTCATCAAATTAGGGAAATTTTCCATCATTACTTTTTCAAACAGTTTTTCTATCTCTTTCTCTCCTCCTTCTCCTTCTGGTATCCCTATTTTATGGATATAATTACATTTTATGTTGTGTTCCAGTTCCCTTACCACCACTTCATTCTTTCTCAGTCACTTTTCTTTTTCTTGCTCTTCCTGGGTGTTTTTTTCTACCTTATGCTCCTGCTTGCTGAGTCAATCCTGTGTTTCATCTAGCCTGCTTGTAATTTCTTCTAGTGTGTTTTTTATTTCAGATGTTGTATTTTTCATTTCTTCCTGGTTTTGTTTATAATTTCTATTTCCTTTTCCATACTGTTGTAGCTCTCACTTTGTTCCTTGTAGTTGTCTGTGACTACCTTGAGTATCTTATAACCATTCTTTTGAATTCTATATCTGATAGTTTGCTTACCTCCATTTCATTTAGCTTTGTTAGCTTTGGGGAATCTTCCATTCCTTGTAATTACAGGTTCTCTCTTGTCTCCCCATTTTAGGTAACTATTTTTGTTTGTTTCTGTGCTTCCTGATGTTTCACTTTGCTAGCTGTCTTTGTAGGGTGAATTCCTATGGTAGGAATTCCATGAGATTCAGTGGTGTGGTCTCTTTGATCTCCTTGTCTGTATGCTCTAGGTTTGTCCTTCCTTTTGTTGGTGTGGGCTCTTTTTTTGTACTTGGGTTTTTACCTTTTAGTGGTTCCTTTGTTGGTGGGTTCTCTCCTCCAGTGGGTATGCTGATGTTTGCAGCTCCCACCTATTCTTATATGTGATCAGTGGTAGGGAGTATGCAAAATGAATTAAGACAGCAGGAGAGTATTCTGTGGGAATTAAAGTACCAAAAAGTAGAGAAGAGATAGGAGATCCTTTTGATAAGTATGTCATTAACCGTGATATTTCACCCAACTACCCACTTTTTATAAAAGGTGAAAAAGAGGTAAGACTCTTGTTAGAGGGGAGGATTGTGAGCTGAACCCAGAAAACAGAGTGTTTGTGCAAGTTGAGATAATGAGATTAGTAGGAGTAAAGAACAGAAAGTAGGCATAGGGTGTGAGTGAATAGAATTAACCACAACAGTAACAAAGATCTGGAAGTTAGTGAAATGGGCTAAGACCAGGGAGAGCTGCTGTGTCATATTTACAATTGTGTGTAACAACAATTATTAACAATTGTACTGGAACAACAATAATATGACAAGAAATATATGATTTGGATAACAACAGTGGAAAGTACATGATCAGGAGTAGTGTCTTATGGGAACATGAGTGAAGTGAAAGAAGGACAATTAAAATGCAATATGAAAGAGAGAATAAGGAAAACCAGTCAAACAATGCAATTTAACAGAGAAATAAAGTGTAGAAAATTAAACAAAATGAAGATAAATAAAAAAATACTAATAAAATAAAAGAAGTAAAAATAATGAAAAAAATACAAATAAATAATAAAATGCCAGTTCTATGGGATAGAAAAGTGAGATTTGTCTCAGTTTCTCAGTTGTTGGGGTTAGCCTTGTGCTCCCTCTTTGGATCTGTCTCTGGACCTTTCACAACTTCAGGTCTTATCGTCTCACTTGGGGAAGAAAAAAAAAAGAGAAAGAGGAAAGACAAAAATAAGCGTCCTGCTGACTTTAAACCCATTGAGTAAGTTCTGCTGGTCTTCCTGGATGCCAGAGGAAGAAAGGGGATGGGCTTCGATTTTCTCTCTTCCTATGGTTTTGCGAGCATGGGGACCAAGTCTGGGCTGCAATATCCACAGTTGCCTAGCCTCCAGCCCAGGTCCTCTGTGATCTGTTGGGCCCCCACTGTCCATCTGCACCACGCTTGTGCTTTTAATCTACCAGTTGAGCTGAGGTCCACTCAGTGTACCTCCTCCTTGCTCTTTACAAGCCCAATGTAGCTGGAGCTCACTGCCAGGCAATCAGTGCCAGTCAGCTGCTGGGTGCATGTTACCACTTAGCCTCTAGGCAACCAGCATGAGTCAAGCTCCGGCATGCAGCTCAAATCACCCTCAGGGCAAGGCAGCCCTGCACAAGAGTTCTTTACAAAGTGGCTGCAAACCTTTGTGGTTTTTTTTTTTTTTTTTAGTAAAAGTCTCTTGTTTAAGTCTGCCATTCTTAACTAGTGCCTGGCTTTTCACACAGCCCAACTTTCTAACCAGACTGGAGACTATCCAGGTGACAGTCTGACATGGACCAATTCTTCTCCCTTCTCCAGGCATCACCTGGCTCCCCAATTTCTCTGATAGTGACCCAGATGGTGTCCACAGTCTTCAAGGGTGAACACTGCCCCTGTGTGTCTCCCACTTCATCTTTATACCTTACCCCCCAGCAACTTCAAGAATTCAGGTCCATTCTGGTGCTGTTCTGTCCTCCATGCTTGGTGGGGGAGGGAGCTGCTGATCTGGCTCTCATCCAAGAATCCTGCAGCAGGTGCTCAGTCAGGGCCACAGCAGCCCTGGTCACTGTGCAGGTCCCAGGAACTTACCATCCCATTGCAATCTCCTTACCATCTGTTTTTCAATGTCCACTACAATTTTGGCCTCTGACCTTCATATATGCCGGTATTCCATTGGCTGTTCACTGTTCACTCTGTTCCTCATAAGATTGGCTAGTTATTCCACCTGTGCACAGGGGGAAGTGAAATCCACTCCCACCTACCTTACCACCATCTTCCCTGACTTACTCCAAAACAAAATCATTAAATGGCAAAATTTAAAGGGAGAATATAAAGGCAACAAGGGAGAAACAGGTAGTAATATACAAGGGGGCTCTGATAAAGCTATCAGCTGATTTCTCAATAGAAATACTACAAACCAGAAGGAATTGACATGATATATTAGTAAAAGCAAGGACTTGAAAAGAAGACTACTCTGCCCAGAAAAGCTCAATTATTTTTTTACATTCTTTTATTGTTGTTCAAGAACTCTTTTCTCCATTTTCCCCCTACCACTCCCCTCCACTTCAGCCATACTCACCTCCCACCTCAAACTTATCCCCCTTTGGTTTTGTCCATGTGTCCTTTATACATGTTCTTGAAAACCCTGCCCCCTTATCGCCCTACTATACCTCCTACCTCTCCTCTGGTTACTGTCTCTTTGTTCTTAATTTCAATGTCTCTGGTTATATTTTCCTTGCTTGTTTGTTTTGTTGATTAGGTTCCTCTTATAGATGAGATCATATGGTATTTGTCTTTCACTGCCTGGCTTATGCCACTTAGCATAATGCTCTCCAGATCCATCCATGCTCTCATGAAGTATAGGAGTTCTTTCTTTCTGTTGCATAGTATTCCATTGTATAAATGTACCACATTTTTTTTTGATCCACTCATTTACTGATGGACATTTAGGTTTCTTCTAGCACTTGGCTATTGTAAGCTGTACTGCTATGAACATTGGGTGTATAGGTTCTTTTGAATTGGTGTTTCAGGGTTCTTAGGGTCTCCAAAATGTATAAATAATTCACATGACTCCACTGTCAGTTACAGACATGGAGCTTCTTGCACCATAAAGTCAATACTTTTGAACTCAGGGTTCCAGTTATATTGGGACTAGTTGGGGAGTCAATATGTTGTCTAACCCAGACTGGCTAAGGGGCTTTACTTCTGGGAGAAGCTATTTGAGAAAGTGACTGTTTTGCTCCTACTTTCCTCATCCTGCATTAGAAGCCAAGCATGAAATTGGCTGGGATCACTCTTAGCATTGCCTATAGCTGCCAAATTGTGAATTATCCAGATGCCATAGCTATAACAATGTGGAAATACTGGGATTTTGAGAATAACATGCTTCTGAAATTTAGTAAATAAAGCATACTTTGTGGTGAGGTGTGTATTTTAATTTCCTTTATTTTTCAAATGACAAATTAAGTCTAGTTTTGTAAGGAAAGTTAATTTATTATACATTATGGTTGCTGAAGTCTCCTTACCCCTTGATCTACCTCTATGTATGTGTGTTTTGAAACCAATTGAGATAAGTCAGCTTGATTGTCCAAGGCATGGATGGAAATTGGGCTATCATAAAGCTGTCTTCTAATTGTGTGGGTATTGCGATATCCATATTTGGGATTTAATGGAATAACTTCGAGCTGAGAGTCAGGGAACCTAAGTCCCAGCTTCTATTATTAAGCAATTATATGATTTTAAGCAGGTCTTTGAATGGAATCTGGGTCTCAATATTGCCCACTTTCTTTAGTTCTGGAGGCTGAAATCTTCCAGCTTTCTCATGCTAGGATTCTGAGATTTTAGGATTATGTTTCTTCCTGCTTTGGCTTTGGAGGGTACTTACTGACATCTGTTGAATGAGAAAGAGATCCACATCCAAAGATGCCTGGTTCAGAAAGGTGGTGACAGTTATAAATGGGCTTTCTTTACAGGTTTTCTACTGGTTAGAGAAGTTCTCTCTCTGTTCCATAACCCCTGTAAGGAGATTGACTATTGACTTCATACTCTCTCAGTCATCCTTTACGTACAGATGAGCTTATGTGACCTCCAGATATAGGCTATCATCCCACTCCACCCCATTTAGCAAGGCTCTGAGCCCCATCTTGTCCATAGTCAAAGGAGATTTAAAGAGTCTTGGGTCACTGGGGCAGTGTAACTGTATGTTCTTCTCAGATTCTGTGCCACAGTCTTAATAGATAGATTCTTGATGCCTTCTTGTGACCATTCTCTGGCCTACTCCTCCACATCCAGGAACTCATTCCTTGTCTGTTACCTACTCCTCTTTCCCAGAAAGCTAGGTCCCTGTCTTAGCTTCATACTTAGTATCCTTGTCCTTTGAAGACTGGAATTTTCTTGTTTTTCTCAGCTGTCTTCAGGTCTGAATGTGGCCACTGCCAGAACTCTCCAGTTTTGCCCATCAGCCTGTCTGAACTGATACCTGTGTCCAAGAAACAATGGTGTCCAAGACTTTTGTCCAAGACTCAATGATGCCTCATAGCTACTGTCTAGCAACAACCCCTAGTTGGGTAGTGCCATTGCTTACTGAAGCTGCTGCCAGCCTTGTCTTGTCCTATGCCTAGTGGTTACCAGACTCTCTTAAGTTGTGCTCCTTCTGTTTTCTGAAGAAATTGCCTTGTTACTCACTTCTGGACTATTCTGATACTGGCTAACAGCCTTTACTTCTCACATCTCATTGGAGACCCTACCCTCAAAGCATTCTTGGGTCCGCCTGGTCCCTGAGATCTGGATCTCTCCAGGTTGGTCTATCCCAAACCCAGACAGTTTTCAGTGGTCTTTCCCAAACCCAGCCAGTTTTCAGTTACTGTCTACAAAGCCTTTACGGACATTCCTTAGACCAGGTTGCCCTACCTGGGACCTACTTCCTCAGGATGGAAGCTGCTATGTCCATACTCATTTATTATGTTCCTGTTAACAAACAGCCTTGCAAAAAAAAAAAAAAAAAACAGCCCGTGCAGTCAATGAATTTGTAGGCTAAAGTCAAGTTAAATTCTGAGATGTAAAATGAAGGAGAATTTCTGTATCTTTGTAGTTTAAGGTAGAGAGAAAGGGAAGAAGGTAGGGTTGCTGGGAAATTTTAAACAAGTAAGAGATAGTTAGGCTAAAGGTGAAAAAAAAAAGCCTTTGTGGTCTTTTTGGAAACAATGTTGCATGTCAATCTATTAGCCATTAACATAGTAATATTCAACTTCTTGTAAAGATATTTCCACTTTGATGAAATAACCAGAAGTCCCAGACTCCGTGGCAGGGGCATATGTACTGGCTAGCTACATTCCCCTGTGCCAAGGTCTTACTTTTTCTGAACATCAGTTTCCTCAATCACCAGATGAGGCTTTGTGGAGGTAACATCTTTGCTCATTTATAAGCTCTCAGGGTGGTGTCAAAAATAACAGTTTGTGGGGAAAGTATTTTAAGATCTGTAACAAGACTTTTGGTCAAATATTGGCATAGGTAAACATGGCTTGCTAGCACCACCACACCAAAATTACCACTAAAATATGGAACAACAATCACTCAGAACCATCAGAAATCAAGTAGAATGGAAGTCTAACAACTACAAAATTGAAGAAGCCACATCTATCCAGACTAGTAGGAAAGGTCAAGATGTGGAATTGGCTGGCCTCACATTCATGTGTGGTGGATAAGAATTCAGAAGGGATATCTTGGGAATGAGGAGTCCCAGACCCGCACCAGGCCCCCAGCCCAAGGTTCCAGTGCTAGGAAGATAAGGTCCCATAACTTCTGACTGAAAAAAAAAAAAAAACAGTGAGAATTGAGTTGGTGGAAGAAACTTCTGGAGTCCGAAGAAGTTCCTCTTAAAGAACCCAACATGGACTTATTCAGAACACTCTCCCTGAGCTCCAGCACTGGCATAGCAGCTTGAAAGACACCATTGGCATTCAGGGAGAAACTGAAGTGTCTGGCAATGAGGCAAGAGCTGTGGGACAGCCTTCTCCCAGACAGCAAGACAGACAAGGCTATTGCCCCTTTGCTGAACCCTTCCCTACAGAGCCACAGGGCCAACAAGCAGGTGTCATATCTGGGACTCCATGAACCTGGATAACAGTGTTTGCCCTGTACTGGAGGTCCCCTGATACTCTGTCCCACTCCACCTATGGGTCCACTCAAGCTGCTTTTCTAAGTGAATGTCTGGTCTTGGTTCATGCTTTACAACTTCCTAAATCATATCAAACAAGCAACAGCAAGCCTCAGTGAGCCCCTAGTCCCTGTACCCCTCACTAAGTAGCCCCAGATCTGGCACTGGAAACAACTAGCCAAGATTCACAACTTGGCTTCCCCTGGGAATCTCCAGGCCTAGTACAAGTAGCAGCTATCTCAGATTGCTTTATAGCTCAGGCAGGGTGGCCCCAGGAAAAACACAGGTGGGGGCTGACCTTGACCTTCACCATCTGTTAAACCCTAAGGCCAGTGCAGCCAGTGGTCAGCTATAGAATACATCGGAGTACCACCACCCTGGGCCTGCACCGCTAATCCTCCATGGAGGGAAGAGGGTGATGGTCAGTGGTTACAGACAGAGCTTGCAGCTGACTGGCCTGGGTAAATACCCTACCATTGATTAGCCAACAGCAATCAATACTCAACTACAAAAGAATTGTGTACTCAGCCCACATGAAGGGTGCACCGCAAGTACCCAGCTTGGGAGATAGGGGAGGCTGTGCCACTGGGCCCTCAGGACACCTACTACATTAGGCCATACTACCAAGACAAAGAGTCATAGAAGCTTTACCTAATACAGGGGTGTCAAACCCATTTTCACCAGGGACCACATCAGCCTCGCAGTTGTCTTCAAAGGTCCAAGTGTAATTTTATGACTGTAAAAACGTAACTATTCCTTAACTAGGGGCAAGTAGCTTGGCACTGATTCCAGGCAGAAACAAGGTGCCAGGCCAGATAAAACAAGGTGGAGGGCCAGATTTGGCCTGCAAGCCTTGTGTTTGCCACCTATGACCTAATAGATAGAAACAAACACAGGCATAGTCAAAATGAGGAGACAAGAAACCTGGCCCAAATGAAAGAACAGAACAATACTCCAGAAAAAGAACTAAACAAAATGGAGATATACAATCTATCAGATAAAGAGTTCAAAACATTGGTTATCAGAATGCTCAAAGAACTTAGTGTGGACCTCAATAGCATAAAAAAGATCTAGTCAGAAATGAAGGATACACTAATTAAAATAAATAACAAGCCCTGGTTGCTAAGGTGCAGTGGATTGAGTGCCAGACTGCAAACCAAAGTGTTTTGGGTTTTTTTCGTTGGTGTTGGCTTCTAGTTTTAATTCCTTGTGGTCAGAGAAAATGCTTCATATGATTTCAATTTTTTTGACTTCTTTGAAGTTTGTTTTGTGTCCTATCATGTGGTGTACTTTTGACAATGTTCCATGTGCATTTGAAAAGAATGTGTATTTGCTTCTTTGGGATGAAAGGCTCTGTATATATCAGTTAAGTCCATCTCATCTACAGCGTTGTTCAAAGCCACAATATCTGTTTTGATATTTTGTTTGGAAGATCTGTCCATTTTTGACAGTGGGGTGTTAAAATCCCCCAGTATAATTGTGTTGCTGTCAATATCTTTCTTGAAGTTCTCTAAGATTTTATGTATTTGGGTGCTCCTATGTTGGGTACATATATATTTACAATGTTTATGTCTTCTTGGTGGATTCTTCCCTTGAGTATTATGAAGTCACTTTCTGGGTCTCACTTTATGGCTCTGTTTTTGAAGTATATTTTTTCCGATATGAGTATTGCTACCCTAGCTCATTCATTCATTCATTTATTCATTCATTCATTCATTCATTCATTTTTTGCTGTCCATTTGCTTGGAAAATTTGCTTCCAGCTCTTCTCTTTAAGTCTGTGTAGGTCTTTTGTCCCGAGGTGGGTCTCTTGTAGGCAGCACATGTGTGGGTCATGATTTCTAATCATTCAGCTATTCTATGTCTTTTGATTGGATCATTTAATCCATTTATCTTTAAGGTTATTATTCATAGGTACTTATTCATTGCTATTTTTTCATACCCGTTTCTCTCCCTCCCTCCCCCCCCCTTCACCTTCCTTTCCTTAAAGAAGGCCCTTTAGCATCTCTTGCAGAGCTGGTTTGCTGAAAGTGTATTCTTTTAGACTTCTTCAGTCTGGGAAGCTTGTTATTTGGCCTTCTATCTTGATTGAGAGCCTTGCGCTGTAAAGTAGCTTTCATTACAGGCCTCTGGTTCTCATTACTTGGAATATTTCTTTCCATTCTCTTCTGGCTTGTAGTATTTCCATTCAGAAGTCCGCTGCTAACCTTATTGTCGCTCCTTTGTGTGTTACTTCCTGTTTCTCCCTTGTTGCCTTTAAGATTCTCTGTTTGTCTTGGAATTTTACCACTTTAATTATCATGTGTCTTGAATTGGGCATCTTTGGGTTTTTCTTGATTGGGACTCCCTGTGTTTCCTGGATTTGTGTGACTTTTTCTCTTATCAAATTAGGGAAGTTTTCCATCATTTCTTTTTCAAACAGATTTTCTATCCCTTGATCTTCTTCTCCTTCTGGTATCCCTATTATAAGGATATTATTACATTTTATGTTGTCTTGCACTTCCTTTAATCCCTCTTCATTCTTTCTGAGCCTCTTTTCCTTTTCTTGCTCATTCTGGGTGTGTTTTTTCTACCTTGTCTTCCAGCTCACTCATTCAATATTCTGGTTTATTGATCCTGCTTTTGATTCCTTCTGGTGTGCTCTTCAGTTCAGAAATTGTATTGTTAATTTCCTCTTGGCCCTTGTTGATAGTTTCTTTTTCCTTTTTCATGTTGATATAGTTTGCAGTGAGTTCATTGTAGTTTCCCTGTAGTTTCTTGTAATTCAATGTGAGCTCATTAAGTTTCCTGATAACCATTGCTTTTAACTCAGTATCTGGTAGTTGAGTTTCCTCTGTTTCATTTAGCATTCTTTCTGAGGATTCCTCCTTTCCTTTCATTTGGAGATTGTTTTTTTGTCTTCCCATTGTCTGGGCGATTCTTCTTGTTAGCCTCTGCTTCTTAAATTTATATGTTCTGACTCCCTGGGTTTCTGGTGTGAACTTCTATGACAGAATACCTGTGAGATGCAGTGGTGCTGTCTCCTTGACCTCCTGAGCTCATTGGTCTTGGGCTGTCATTTATGTTGGCTCTGTGTTTGTCTTTGGGTTTTGATTTTTGTTGGGTCTTTCTTTGGTGGGTCATTTCCACCAGCTGGTTAACTGAAGGTCATTCTGTCCACCACCTCTTGTATTTGTTGTGCAGGTGTGGGCAGGTTGTGTTGAAGCTGGTTCTTCCACATGTACAAGATTTTGAGGATTCTTTCTTGCTCTTGTTCAGTTGTTTGTTCTGGATAATTTCTCCACTGTTTAGTTGTATTTCCAGATAGATCCTGGATTGAGGTTTGTGTGGTTTCCACTCCTCCTTCATCTTCCTCTGTTGTTATCTGTTGGTGGTTCCTTTGTTGTTAGGTTTCTTCTTCAAGTGGGTATCCTGGTGTTCACAGCTTCCACCTACTCTTTTTTTGTGATCATTTGGAGAGGGAAGGCAAAATGGTTTAAGACAACAAGAGTGTATTCTGTGATATTTACAGTAGCAGCCAGTAGAGAAGAGATAGGAAATCCTTTGGCTATGTATAGTGTTAACCATGATATTCTGCCTAACTATCCACTTTTTAGAAAGGATATAAAGAAGATAAGTCTCTTGTTGGAGAGGGAGGGATTGTGAGTTGGATCTAGAAAGCAGTGAGGTTGTGAGAGATCAGATTCTGAGGTAAGGTGAGAGAGAGTAAATGATAGTAAATATATGTTGTGTGTGAGAGGATAGAGTTAACCACTATAGTAATAGAGTTCAGGAAACCGTGAAGTGAGCTAAGATCTGGGACAGGTGTTGTGTAGTATTTACAATTGTATGGAAAAGCTATTATTTACAATAATATTAGAGCAACAATCATATGACAGAATCTATGTGATCTGGATAAGAATAGGGAATATAGGACTTTGAGTAGTGCGCTAATGGAACACAAGTGACATGAAGGACAGTAAATTAGCAATACATTATGAAAGAGAGAACAGGGGAAACCTGTCAAACAATACAATTTAACCTGCCAAGCAACAAAGACTAAACAGAAAGAAAAGGAATACAAAAATACTATTAAAATAAAAGATGTAAGTATAATGAAAAAAATAAGAATAGAAATATGCAATAACTTGCAGGTTCTCTATAATAGCAAAGTGTAATTTGTCTCACTGTCTCAGCTGTAGGGATGACCCCTCTTTGGATCCAACTCTGGTCTTTTCACAGTCCCAGTGTTTTTTGTCTCACTTGTGGGAATTAAAGGAAGAAGAAACAGAAGAAGAAAGAATGAAGAGATAAAATTGGAAAGAACGGAAGAAGGAATAAAACAAGAAAGAAAGAAGGAGAGGAAAAAGGCGCTGAAAGATAAAAAAATAATAAAAATAAAAAAATAAAAAATTACTTAAAAAAAAAAAAAAAGCCTCTTGCTGATTTCAAACTGGCCAAACCGGTTTTGCTGGTTTTGCTGGCTGTAGCAGGCTGAGGGGTGACTGGTTCCCTTTTCTACACACTCAGGCACTCTTCTCAGGTCTAGCTGGTTGGCTCTCCCTGGGGCTTTGAGTGTGGAGTCCAGGCCTTCCTCAGAGCTCACTCTCTGCAGGGTTAGTGGTGTGGGCTTGGGGTCTTCCGCTGAGCACATTCTCCCAGGGTCTCAGGTCTGGGCACTCCGCCAGGCTGCCTCTGGTCCCACGGGTTGGAGAATGCATTCTTGCCAGGACTATGGGGGTGCGCAGGGCCTTCCCCCCAACATCAGGTGCTCTGCCCGGCTGTGTGGGGAGGAGGCTGGAGTGGCTGCTGCAGGAGAATTCCTCAAACAGTATCTCTTTTTTCACTTTTCTTTTCAAGAAATTCCTCCTACTCAAGCCTGCAGCTCCTTACAGAGGCCTGGATTCTCACACAGCACAATTCTCCAACCAGACCAGGGACTATCAGTGTCAGGGATCATCACCGCCCAACTCACAACTCTCCCCAACTCTCCCTAGTCGGCATCCACAGACTCCGTGGGGCGTTCATAGCCCCTGTGCTTTTGCCACTTAGTCCTTATTCCCCTCTCTGCAATTTCAAGCAACTAGGTCTCTCCCGGTGCTGCTCAAACCTTGTTTGGCTGGGGACAGAGCCATTGACCCGGCTCTCTCCCAAGAACTCTGTGGCAGACCTAGCACCTGCCAGGTCTGGGCCTGTAGCCGCTAAGGCCCCAGGGACCTTATAGTCCTGACGCACTCTCCTTACCATCTGGTTTTTCAATGTCCGCTACAATTTTTGGTCTCCTATCTTCATGTATTCTGGGGTACTGTTGTCTGTTTGCTCTGTTCCTCTGTAGATCAGCTAGGTTTTTCTCCAGTTTGTAGGAGGAAGTGGACACTGCTCCCTTCTACCTTGCCACCATCATCACTCTCCGAACTATCCCATGTGACTATATCTTTAATTTTATGGCTGTCAGAGTTCCACGCAGTTTGATTTTCTGGCTCTACTGGTTGTTTATTGATTTTACATTGGTTGCTATCCTCCTTTTGGTTGTGCAAGAAAGGGAAGGATTTTTAACTACCCCTCCATCTTGGCTGGAACTCCTTTCCTTATATATTTGGTTGCTACCCTGCTGGGTGTATACATGTTCACAACATGTATGTCTTCTTGATGGATTCTTCCTTTGAATATTATGAAGTGTCCTTCTGTGTCTCTCTTTTTTTTTAATTATTTTATTGTTGTTCAATTACAGTTGTCTGCATTTCCTCCCCACCACTCTCCCCAACCCCAGCCAAACCCACTTGGATCCCTTGCTTCCACCCCCTCCGGCTTAGTTTTTTCTCCATCTGTCCTTTGTAGTTGTTCCTGAAAACCCTTCCACCCATTAACCCCTCCCACCTCCCCTCTGGTTACTGTCAGATTGTTCTTAATTTCAATGCTTCTGGTTATATCTTGCTTTTTTCTTTTGTTGATTAGGTTCCAGTAAAAGGTGAGATTATATGTTATTTGTCCCTCACTGCCTGGCTCATTTCACAGCATAATGCTCTCCAGTTCCATCCATGCTGTTGCAAAGGGTAGGAGCTCCTTCTTTCCCTCTGCTGTATAGTATTCCACTGTGTAAATGTACCATAGTTTTTTGATCCACTCATTTACTGATGGACACTTAGGTTGCTCCCAGCACTTGGCTATTGTAAATTGTGCTGCTATGAATATTGGGGTGCATACGTTCTTATGGATTGTGTTTCAGAGTTCTTAGGGTATAATCCCAGCAGTGGAATTGTTGGATCAAAAGGCAGTTCTATTTTTAGATTTCTGAGGAAATCCCATACTATTTTCCACAGTGGCTGCACCAATCTGCAATCCCACCAACAGTGTACTAGGGTTCCCTTTTCTCCACATCCTCTCCAACACTTGTTTGTTGAATTTTTTATGATGGCCATTCCGACTGGTGTGAAGTGATATCTCATTGTGGTTTTAATTTTCATCTCTCTGATGGCTAGTGATGCTGACCATCTTTTCATGTCTCTGGGCCATCTATAAGTTCACCTACGAGCAGGGTCTGTTCAAGTCTTTGACCCATTTTTAAATTTTTTTTTGTCTTGCTGGAGTGGAGTGGTATGATTTCTTTATATATTTTGGAATTCAAACCCTTGTCTGAGGTATCATTGGCAAATATTTTTTCCCATACACTTGGTTCTCTTTTTGTTTTAATGGTGTTTTCTTTAAGCATTCAGGAGCTTTTCATTTTATTTTACTTTTAAAAATATATTTTATTGATTATGTTATTACAATTGTCCCATTTTCCCCCTTCACTTCCCTTTACTCTGCACACCCCCTCCCACCCACAATCCTCCCTTAGTTCATGTCCGTGTGTCATAAGTTCTTTAGCTTCTACATTTCCCATAATATTCTTACCCTCCCCATGTACCATCTATGCTGCTTGTTCTCTTTATTTTTCCCCATCTCCCCTCCTCCCACTCCCATGTTGATAAACCTCCATGTGATCTCCATTTCTGTGGTTCTGTTCCAGTTCTAGTTGTTTGCTTAGTTTCTTTTTGTTTTTGTTTTAGGTGTGGTTGTTAATAATTGTAAGTTTGCTGACATTTTACTGTACATATTTTTATCTTCTTTTTCTTAGATAAATCCCTTTAATATTTCATACAATAAGGGCTTACTGATGATGAACTCCTTTCACTTGACCTTATCTGAGAAGCACTTTATCTTCCCTTCCATTCTAAATGAAAGCTTTTCTGGATAGAGCAAACTTGGATGTAGGTCCTTGCCTTTCATGACCCTGAATATTTCTTTCCAGCCCCTTCTTGACTGCAAGGTCTCTTTTGTGAAATCAGCTGACAGTCTGATGGGAACTCTTTTGTAGGATACTGTATCCTTATCTCTTGCTGCTTTTAAGATTCTCTCCTTGTCTTTAATCTTGACTAAGGTAATTATCATGTGTCTTGGTGTGCTCCTCCTTGGGTCCAACTTTGTTGGGACTCTCTGAGCTTCCTGGACTTCCTGGAAGTCTATTTCCTTTGCCAGATTGGGGAGGTTCTTCTTTATTATTTGTTCAAAGAACTTTTCCACTTGTTGCTCTTCCTCTTCCCTTCCGGTACCCCTATAATTCAGATGTTGGAACATGTAAAGATGCCCTGGAGCTTCCTAAGCCTCTCCTAATTTCTTTTGTTCTTGTTTCTTCATTCTTTTCTGGTCTGATGTTTGTTTCTTCCTTCTGGTCCACTCTATAAATTTGAGTCCCAGTTTCCTTCCCATCACTATTGGTTTTCTGTACATTTTCCTTTATTTCACTTAGCAAATCCTTCATTTTCTCATCCAATTTTTGACCAAATTCAACCAGCTCTGTGAGCATCCTGATTACCAGTGTTTTGAACTGTGCATCTGATAGGTTAGCTATCTCTTTGTCATGTAGTTGTATTTTTTTCTGGAGGTTTTTTAATTTAATTTTATTTTAATCATTGTTCAAGTACAGTTTTCTGCCCTTTACTCCCATTCCAGCCCACTCACCCATCCCTCCCCACCTCCCTCCCGTTTCCACCACCCCCCTAATTCTTGTCCATGTGTCCTTTATATTCTTTCCTGTAAACCCTTCCCCTTCTCCCCTGAAATTCCCTCCCCTCTCCACTCTGGTCACTGTCAGCCTGTCCTGTGTTTCAGTATCTTTGACTATATTTTGCTTCTGTCTTTGTTTTTTTGTTTAGGTTCCTGTTAAAGGTGAGATCATATGGTATTTGTCTTTCACTGTCTGGTTTATTTCACTTAGCATAATGTTTTCCAGCTCTATCCATGCTGTTACAAAGGGTAGGAGCTCCTTCTTTCTTTGTGCTGCATATAATTCCATTGTGTAAATATACCATTCATTTTTTATCCATCCATTTACTGATGGGCACTTATGATGCTTCCACCACTTAGCTATTGTAAATTGTGCTGCTATGAACATTGGGGTTTATAGGTTCTTTTGGATTGGTGTTTCAGGGTTATTAGGATATAGTCCCAGCAGTGGAATTGCTGGGTCAAAAGGCAGACCCATTTTTAGTTTTCTGAGGAAGTTCCATACTGTTTCCCATAGTGGTTGAACCAGTCCGCAGTCCCACCAACAGTGTACTAGGATCCACCACCTCTCCAACACTTGTTTGTTGCTTTGTTTATGATGGCCATTCTGAGTGGTGTGAAGTGGTATCTCATTGTGGTTTTAATTTGCATCCTTTGATAGCTGGTGATATTGAACATCTTATCATGTGTTTCTGGATCCTCTGTATGTCCTCCTTGGAGAAGTGTCTGTTCAAGCCCTTTGCCCATTTTTTAATTGGGTTGCTTGTGTTCTTAGAGTGGAGTCCTGTGAGTTCTTTATATATTTTGGAGATTAAATCCTTGTCTGAGGTACCATTGACAAATATGTTTTCACATATGATTGGTTCTCCTTTTATTTTAATACTGTTTTCTTTAGCCATGCAGACGCTTTTTATTTTGATGAGATCCCATTTGTTTATTCTTTCCTTTATGTCCCTTGCTCTAGGGGACATGTCAGTGAAAATATTGCTGCATGAAATATCTGAGATTTCCCTGTCTATGTTCTCCTCTAAGACTTTAATGGTGTACCAACTTATATTTA
The DNA here is from genome assembly GCA_004024845.1 of Tonatia bakeri. Lineage (NCBI taxonomy): Eukaryota > Metazoa > Chordata > Mammalia > Chiroptera > Phyllostomidae > Tonatia > Tonatia bakeri. Next base: position 55,302 of record PVIA01004539.1, read on the forward strand.
AATCTTTTATTCACCTTGAATTTATTTTTGTGTATGGTGTAATTGGTGCTCGAGTTTCATTTTTTTGCACATAGCTGTCCAGCTCTCCCAACACCATTTGTTGCAGAGGCTATTTTTACTCCATTTTATGTTGCTGCCCCGTTTGTCAAATATTAATTGACTTTAGAGACTTGGGCTTATTTCTGGGCTTTCTGTTTTGTTCCATTGGTCTATCCATCTGTTTTTATGCCAGTACCAGACTGTTTTGATGACACTGGCCTTGTAATATAGTTAGGTATCAGGTATTATGAACTCTCCTACTTTGCTCTTCTTTCTCAAAATTGCAGCAGCTATTTGGGGTCATTTATGGTTCCATATAAATTTGTGAAGTGTTTGTTGTATGTTGTATATCTGTGAAATATGCCATAGGTACTTTAATAAGTATTGCATTGAATCTATAAATTGCTTTGGGTAGTATGGACATTTTGATGGTGTTAATTCTTCTGATCCATGAACACGGTATATGTTTCCATTTGTTTGTGTGTTCCTAGACTTCTTTATTCAATGTTGTGTAGTTTTCTGAGTAGAGGTCTTTTACCTCCTCGGTTTGGTTTATTCCTAGCTATTTTATTTTTCTTTTTGCTGTATCCAATGGGAATTATTCTTGATTTCTGCTTCTGATATTTCATTGTCGGTATACAAAAATGCCTTTGATTTCTAAATACAGACTTTGTATCCTGCTGTTTTTCCAAATTCATTTATTACATTGGATAGTTTTTTGTGGAATCTGTAGGACTTTCTATGTACGTGTTATGCCATCTGCAAACAATTCTAGTTTTTCTTCCTCTTTTCTAATTTCAATGCTTTTTATTTCTTCTTGTCTAATTGCTGTGCCTTGGACTTCCAGTATTATGTTGAATAGAAGTGGTGAGAATGGACATCCTTCTCTTTTTCCTGATCTTAGTGGGAAAACTTTTAGTTTTTGCCCACTGACTATGATGTTGGCTTTAGGTCTCTTGTATATGGCCTTCATAAGTTGATGAATGCTTTCTCTACTCCCACTTTACTGAGTGTTTTTATCATAAATGGGTGCTGTACCTTATCGAATGCTTTTTCCACCTCTATTGATATGATAATGTGATTTTTGTCTTTCCCTTTGTTTATGTTATGTATTACGTTTTTTGACTTGCACCATCTTTGGTGCAATATTGGTGTTTATTGAAAATTGTACCATCTTTGCATCCTGGATGAATCCCACTTGGTCATGGTGTATGATCTTTTTAATGTATGGTGGATGTCATTTGCCAATATTTTGTTGAGGATTTTAACATCTGTGTTCATCAGCAGTAATGGCCTGTAGTTTTCATTCTTTGTTTTATCTTTGTCTGGTTTTGGGATTAAGATTATGCTGGTTCCATAGAAAGAGTTTGGGCATCTTCTGTCTTCTTGGATTTTATGGAATATTCTGTGAAGGATAGGGGTTATTTCTTCCTTAAACGTTTTTTTACGTTTCTCCTGAAAAATACAATACAATTCTCCTGAAAACCATCCAGTCCATAGCTTTTGTGTGCTGAGCGTTTTTTTTTCATCACTCCTTCATCTTCATCAGCTGTTATTCATCTGTTTAGGCTTTCTGTTTCTTCTTGATTCAGTGTTTGGTGATTATATTTTTCCAGAAATTTGTGTATTTCACCTAAGTTTTCAAATTTCTTAGCGTGTGATTCTTCATAGCAATTTCTAACAATCCTTTGTATTTCTGTGGTATCTGTTGTAATATCTCCTCTTTCATTTCTGATATTTGTGTTTGGGTCCTCTTTTCATCTTGATGAGCCTGCTTAAAGGCTTGGCAATTTTGTCTATCTTTTCAAAGAACCAGCTCCTGGATTTATTAGCCCTTAGAATTGTGCATTTAGTCTCTATGTCATTTAATGCTGTTGTGATCTTGATTATTTACTTTATTCTACTTGCTCTGGGCTCTCTCTGTTTTTGTTACTCCAGTCATTGTAGGTGTACAGTTAGGTTGTTTATCTGAAATGTTTCTATTTTTGTTAGGTAGACCTGCATCACTATGAACTTCCCTCTCAGGACTGCCTTTCCTGTGTCCCACACGTTTTGAATTGTTGTGAGTTCATTTTCCTATGTGTCCAGAAACTTTTTTATTTCTTCCTTGATATCATCTTAACCCATTCAGTGTTTAATAGCATGCTATTCCATATCCATGAATTTCAGTGTTTTTGAGTTTTTTCCTTAAGGTTGGTTTCTAGTTTCAGGCCTTTGTATTCAGAGAAAATGCTTGATATGATTTCAATTTTCTTGAATTTGTTGAGGCTTGCTTTGTGTCCTATCATGTGGTCTATCTTTGAAAATGTTGTATGTGCTTTTGAAAAGATTATGTGTTTTACTTCTTTGGGATGAAGGGTTATATATATATATATATATATATATATATATATATATATATAATCAGTTAAGTCCATTTCATATAGATAATTGTTCAATGCCACATGTCTTTGTTGATGTTTTGTTTGAAAGATCTATATATTTTTACAGTGGGGTATTAAAATCCCCTACTAGAATTGTGTTGCTGTAAATATCTTTCTTGAAGTCCTCCGAGAATTCTCTTATGTATTTTGGTGATCTTATGTTATGTACAGATATATTTACAATGTTTATGTCTTCTTGATGGATTAGTCCCTTGAGTATTATGAATTGTCCTTCTGTGTCTCTTTTTATGGCCTTTATTTTGAAATCTATTTTGTGATATAAATATTGCTCTCCCAGATTACTTTTCTGTCCATTTACTTGGAGTGTTTCTTTTTCCAACCTTTCACTTTCTGGCTGTGTAGGTCTTTTGTTCTGAGGTGGGTCTCTTGTAGGCAGTATATTTGTAGGTCAATCATGCTTTCTTATCCATTCAGCTACTCTATGTATTTTCATTGGAGTATTTAATACATTTACATTTAAGGTTATTATTTATAGGTACTTTTTCATCGCCACTTTTCCTTTTTGTATCTATGTTCCTCTCTCTCTCTCAATCTTTTTCTTCAACTTCTTAAAGTATTCTCTTTAGCATCTCTTGGTGGAAGTACATTCTTTTAGCCTTCTTTTGTCTGTGAAACTCCTCATTTCACCTTCCATTTTAAATGAGAGACTTGCGGGGTTTAGTAGTCTTGGTTGCAAGCCTTTGCTTTTCATTACTTTGAATATTTCTTGCCATTCACTTCTGGCTTGCTTTGTTTCTATTGAGTTGTCAGCTGTTAGCCTTATTGGAGCTCTCTTGTTTGTTACTTTCTGTTTCTCTCTTGCAACCTTTAATATTCTCTGCCTTTGAATAATGCCATTTTAGTTATGCTGTGTCTTTGAGTGGGTCTCTTTGTGTTCATCTTGATTGGGACCCTCTTTGCTTCTTGGATTTTTATGGTTTTTACTCTCCTGAATTTATGAAAATTTTCTGTCATAACTTTTTGAAACAGGTTTTCTATCTCTTGCTGCTCTTCTTCTTCTGGTATCCTTCTTATACAGATGTTATTACATTTCATGTTGTCCTGCAGCTCCCTTAAACCCTCTTCATTCATTTTGAGTATTTTTTCACCATTTGCTCTGAGATATATTTTTACCTTGTCCTCCATATCACTGAGTTGATCTTCTGCTTCATCTAACCTACTTTTAATTTCTTCTAGTGTATTCTTCCTTTCAGATATTGCATTTTTCCTTTCCTTCTGTCTCTTCTTGGAGTCATTCTGTTGGGCCTTTCTTTGGTGAGTTTTTCCTTCTGATTGGCTGACTGAGAGTCACTCCACCCTCTATGTCTTGTATACTGTTTTAAATGTGCTTCCAGAACAAAAACCAAACAGCCCAAGAAATAGACCTATACCCACAAAGACATTCCCACCCACAATTACCCTATCAACAGCCAGTTCACCAATGTTAATAAAGGTGTAAAGATATTAAGACTATTTTAAGAAAAGAAAAAGAAAATATGAGATGACTAACTGAAATTGAGGAGATTTTGCCAGGGTAAATGCAGAGACAGTAAAAAGAGTAGGGTACACAGACAAAGCCAAGTGGTAAAGTAAATAAAATTTACTTTATAATTAAAAAATAAGAGAGGGAGAGAAACATCAATGTGTGAGAGAAACATTAACTGTTTGCCTTGTGTATGCCCCAACTGGAGACCTGGCCTACAACACAGGCATGTGTCCTGACTGGGAATCAAACCAGTGACCTTTTGGTTCATAGGCCGACACTCAATTCACTGAGCCATACCATGTACACAAAGTGGAAAATCAAAGTGCAAAAGCAATCACAGCGGACTTGAAAACCCAATTTTCTATGATACCTGGTGAGTTAACCAGCCAACTACTACCTCTTGATGTGTCAGTAAACAAGCCCTTTAAGGCCTTAATGAAGAAAGAGTAGACATCATGTATTCAGTCAGCTGGTATTGATTTAGCAGTAACAGGCAGAATCAAGAAAGCATCCATCACCCAGATTTGTGGTTGGATCCTAAGAACATGGAACAGTGTCAAGAAAAATGTGGTTGTGAAATTGTTTTAAAATATGCAGCATCAGCAATGCTATGGATGGAATTGAAGATGATGAAATTTAATGGGATGAGGAAAGTGACTCTCCAGAAGACACTGGTAATGTAGAAGTTGAAGTACTTCTGATATTGACAGTGATGAAGAGCTCTTCACCTGCTATGATGCATAAATGTAAATTTGTTACCGGCACATAAAATTTCTTATACTTTGTATCTGTTCTTGTGTTTTATAATTATTTGTTATGTAAAATTTCTCATACCATAATATGTTAAAAATAAAAGCTAAAATTCCTTTATAATACAAAAATGTATTGAGGGAGATGAATGAAGTAATAGAGGAGAAGCATGGTGTATTAGGTTAAAACCAAAATTTAAAGAATATATATTTTTATATATCTAGTGAGGGAAAAAACAGACAACCACCACAACAAATACACACACACACATACATGCCCTAATTTCAGAATTATCTCCACCACAGAGATATCAACAACCAATGAGCTAAGATTTATATAAGTAGAATGGGGAATAAGAGAGCACAAGGAAAGAAAGAAGAACTTAAGAAATGGCTAGAGGGAAGAGAAGTTATTTTGAGATTGTAGAGAGAGGAAGAATACTATGAGTACAGAATGAAAGCCCAGATAAGACAGGAAAAAATTAACCTTTAAAATGAAAAAAGGGAAGGGCAGGAGGGAGACAAAATGGAGTAGAAGAGGGGAGCACTGAAATTTGAGACTGGAAATACAAAGATAGTCACTATCTAAAAAAAAAAAATTGAAGAATTGTAACAACAACCACCTTATCTGCCACCTATGACCAAAAGTTGATAAAGTGGAAGAGAGAGAGAATAAGAGTACTTTAAGAATGGGATAAGAGATGTGAGATTACTATTGGCAATCAGAAATGATTTTGAGAGGCTGGAGGGGGAGCAATATTAATACTGTGAAATAGAAACAAGTTGTAGAAAGAGAGAAAAATAGAATTTAAAACAAATATGTGAAGGAGGAGGAAGGAGGTAGTGTGGAGTCAGAGAAGGGAAGAGCAATATATGAGATTTGAAATAAACTATATTATAAAACTTGAAACCATATTATGCCCAAACTTGAAGGATATAAAATGAATATTAAGCAGCTTTGCAGGAGAGGAGATAGCATCTTGCTGCACCTATTTTCTCTGATCTGCTGGATTTAGTAAATTGGGGCCTGAGGAACTTTGTAGCATTTAGTGTCTGGTGAAGGGCCTTTTTATGCTTTCCCCTGAGGAAATGTACGCAGCAGGAAACTCGTGGGCCTGACCTCACTGCTCTGCTGAGCATGTAATCCTGCAGTGGGTGGGATGGGGTTCACTTGACTGTGAAAGGCTCTGGCTGACTGTAGCACCTCTCAGGCATTCAACTCCTGCTTTCCAGACCCAAGCTCGCTGCTCTCTTGCAGGAGGTTTGGCCCAAATTTTCCACTCTGCTCTTCCCTCTGCTTTGGAGCTATGTTGGGTCAGGTCCTCTCATTCCTTCAGTGTATTTTCTGCCTCTGAGTTTTGTGGTTAGCAAAGCTGCTGTGTCCCCCCGTACACACAGGCCTGTACACCTGGGTCCCTGCCAAGCCTCAGTTATGTCTCAGCTACACATTTAAGAGTTTCTCTGTGACTCTCACCCTTTAGCACAGGTCCCTGGGGGTTCTGTTCTCTCTCTATGCTCTCTCTCTACCCCAAAATTACACAGTCTGTCACGATCAGGGCTGGAAACCTCCTAACAGGGCATTTGACAATTTTAGGTAAAGTTTCTCTCTGAATCCTTCCCAGATGGTACTGGGAAGATCTCCTCAACTCTACAATAACACCAGGTGATGAAAGTGTGCTGTCCCTGCCCCCTTGGGGGTCTTTGGCCTTGGGCCTGCCTGTTCCCACTGTGCTATTTCCAGAGCCTGCACCACCCAGGCCTTCTCTTGTCACCCTAGTAGTGGTCCTGACCCAACCTACAGCTGCCCTGGCTCTGTTCTGGTAACCCCCTCATCTTTTTCACCCACCCCCCAACCTGTCTCCCAACTGGCAACCATCGATTTGTTCTATCTATGTGTTCATTTTTGTTTTGTTTGTCTAATATAATATTGTATGTCACCTGTAACTGAAAAATAAAAACTTATTAAAAATAAACAATTAAATAAGAACTTGATGTGGGAGGCTAATAACAAGATGGATACAGATGAAGAATAAATTAATGAGCTAAATAAAATACCAGGTTGAATAACTTTCCCAGAAGGCATCAAAAAGAGATAATTAACAATTTTTAAAAACTTTAGATACATAGAAGATGGAAGCATAAGTGCCAAATCATTATAATAAGGGCCCAAGAAGAAAAAGAAAAGTACATGTAAGGGAAGTAAGTGTTTGAAGAAATAATGACCAAGAAATCTCTAGTCTTAGTGGAATAGGGATGACCTCAATTTAAAAAGATTCAGAGTTTGCCAGACAGGATATATAAGATAAAACCTATATCTAGACACATGGTAATAAATATAAAAATTTGAAAGACAAATAGAAGACTTGTCATCAAGAAAAAGCAGATCACCAACAAGGGAACAAAATCATATCGATGTCCCAGTACTCAAAATGCAAGAAGACAGTGGCATGCTAATTTTCAAATTCTGAAGGAGGGGGAAACTTGGAACCTCGAATTTTTTACCCAGCTAAATGTTATTTAAAAGTAACATTGAAATATTCTCAATCATTCAGGGCCTCAAAAAGTTTATCAAACAAAGAGTTTCTTTGAAATAAGTCCAATAAAATAGTATATACAGTAAATATAAGTGGATGGACTTCTCCAGAAGCCTTTCAAAAATGTTCCATTAATTTACCAAATCAATCAATGCTCTACTTATTTTGTTAGTATCTGCAGCATTGAGTTCTTTGAAGGGAGCCAATGTGTGGAGTTTGTAGGCTATTTTATAAGAACCTAGAGTGGCTCATTTTTGCTTTCCTGTTAAGCTTATAAATTACCTGAGGACACATGATATTAATTTATTTATTCCCAATAGCATCTGTCGCAGGGCTCTGTAAATGGTAAGTATTCATTAAATGTCTATGACATGAAGGAATGGAAGAAGAGAGGGAGGAAGAAAATTTTATGGCTGGAACATGAAGCTATGATTGCTTCAATTGAAGAGAATAGCTGTTCTCACCTGTTTTTGTGATGTCATAATGTGTGTCGATATTTTGCCTTGCAGTGGGCCACATTACCTATGTTATGTCTGACTATGAGTGACTGGACGATAACTGAGCATTATTCATTTCACTAACAAAATATTAAAGGCAACCTGCTTATTTTGAATTGATCATTTACTTGATTTTCCATGACTTTCAAAATCCCTCTGAGTCTTTAATGATAGAAAGTGATATGCTGACATACCAGTAAACATTCCCACATCAGGAAAAAGAAGGGAAAGTAATCTACAAGGGTTTTTTTGTCTGGAATTTGTCAATGCATCCCCACAGAGCTGGTGAAAATCTCTCTCCCCTCTTCAGTGAGGCAGTTCTTTTTGCTCATCTGTGACTATATAACGAGTGTCCACTACAGCATATGGGTAACACACACCTGTTAGCATCCAACACCTAACTCAGTCTTGAATTAAACACCTTTGCTTTTCAGGGAAGAATTGGGTAGGTGGGAAGTGTTTCACACTTTTCTTTCCCTTGGCATTATTTGTTGGTGTTTGGAGGAAGGCACATCAAGAGATACAAGAGCTGACAGAGGCATGACAGTTATTCTCTTATATGTTTCCCATAGGCAAGCATCATCTTTCCACCCACCTAAAAAGCATTTGTGTATATGTAAGATGTTTGCATGCAAACTATTTTCAAGCTTTTTATAGTTGTCATTTTGTTGCAGATTCCAAAGAAAAGGAGCTGGATAGAACATAAAATGATAGTAGCAGGACCCCAAAATACATATATGACACATACACATCCCAGAAACCAATATTATAATCAGCAGCAAATGCCAGTAGAGCTCTTTCCCACCATCTCTACTCTATGCTTTGTCATCCCAAATTCAGTTCTCAACCATGTGTTTCTAACATTGAGTCAAAGTTTTTAGCATAAACTCTGGCATCTGGAATTAATTGAGTTATTACTGCTCAGGTACTTGGAATTCTTACTAAACATTTTAGGAAATCATGTAACATTTGGGCACTTTGTAGGTTTAGTTCAGTAAATAGTTATGAAGCAACTGTTCATTGCAGACTCAACTCTGGGCAGTGCCAAGTTACATTTATTAATGCAAAGGAGATGCTGGAGAGGAGTACAAATAAACTGGAAGTTCAAAACAGGGACCCCCCCAAACCAGAATTATCTTCTAGAGGGAAGGCCCCTTTTAGTGCAGGCTTCCCCTGCTAGGTGAATGTCCTAGGAACCCATCTTTATCAGTGCACCAGCTGGCATTTTTGTGAGAGGCTGAATTTGGCTTCCCTGAATTTTTTGAAGACTCTTTTAATATGTTTGCCTATTTCATGTTGAGTGATTTACAAGTACACCTGCCCACACTACACTGAGTATTAGCAGTTTTTGACCAAAAATGACATGATTCCACTGCCCTACCCTCCCTATTCACCGATCTTGCCCTGAGTGACCTTTTTGTTCCCTGGATAAAAAAAAAAAAAGTTCTCAAAGGGTACCATTGTGCCAGTACCTTGGGTCTCAATGAGGCTGGGTGATGCTCCAGAATGGGAGGCAAGCTAATTTGGGAGTACATTGGATCCAGCTTCATTCAACATTACTATAAGTTACTTGATAATTACAGAACACAACTAGGTGCTATTTACATTGATGTGTCATGCCTTATGTGGGAAGGATAGAAATTCCAGGGGAAAGCTTCTATTGTGGAGACGTTATCTAGCTTTCTATTCCTAAAAATCCAACACAGCATTATGGTGCAGTACCATCAGCCCACCACAGATAGCTGCATCATCAGCATGGTTGTGAGCCAGCTTAAGGTCAATGAAGACTCCATCACAGGGTTCCACCAGATCGTCCTATTAAAGAACATGATTGATGTTTGGGTTTGCACCAATGACATGTTCAGGCTTGTCCTGTACAACTTCAGCTGAACTCTTCTCCACCAGGCACTCATGCTGTTTCCTTTCCCTCTTCCCAATACTATTTGAACTCCTCCAGATGCTCCAAATATAATACACAAATGAGCAGGGACACAGTGGGAGTCGGCACAGTGCTCTGCTGCTACCTAAATTGTGCATGACATTTAGACATTAGACTAGTTACATCGATAGAAGAAGTTTGTGTTGTACCAGTACATGCCTTGGGGAGACTTAAGCAATGCAAAAGGTTGTCTTTTTAAAAAAAGTCTACTGACAAGTTGCTCTAGTAACCCAAAGAAATGAAGGAGAAAACAACTGCCTCATCCTTCAGATATGGATTTGTTTATATGTTTCAATGCCTCATGATACAATAAAACCACAAAAATTTTCATAACCAAACAAGATCTCAAAGGGAAATAGTTTCCCATTGTGGACAATATGAAACAAAAAGTGGTACAAGTGACTTCTGGCCAAGATGGAGGTGTCAGTTGATACACTTCATGTCCTCTCACAACCAAAAGAAAGATAACTATCAATATAGAAACAACAACAACAACAACAAAAAAAACAACCAGAACTGCCAGAAAATTGAACTGTATGGAAGTCCAACAACCAAGGAATTAAGGAAGAAACATTCATCCATACTGGTAGGAGGGACATAGATGGGCATCCTGGGTAGAGAGGACAAGCAGCAAGGCAGAATCTGGTGGACCAGGTGGGTGATGTGGTGACTGGTGGACTGGGCAGTCCCACATTTACAGGCAAATAATGTGGGAGGAACAACTGGGGAGTGAGAGAGATTGTGCAACCCAGGGTTCCAGTTCTGGAAATAAAGCCTCAAAATCTCTGGCTGTAAAAGTCTGTGAGGGTTGCAGCAGTGGTAAAAACTGCCTGTGTTACAGGAGAGACCCTTGGAGGAGCCCGTGGGATCCTAGAGGGTACACAAACCCATCCACCCTGGAGTCAAAAACAGGAGAGCACCTAGCAAGGTGCAATTTATGTGTGGGGAAAGGGAAAAGCAACTAAAAACAGGGAGAAAGCCCAGCAAACAGCATTGTTCCTTCTCTGACTCCTCCCCCACATACAGCACCAGAACATGGGGAAATGGGTGGCCCCAGTTCTGACAAATACCTAAGGCGCCACACATTACAACATAACAGGTGAACTAAGACAAATAAATATGGCCCAAATGAAAAAAACAGATCAAAACTCCAGAAAAAGAACTAAACAATGAGTAGATTACCAACCTATCAGATGCAGAGTTCAAAACACTGGTAATCAGGATGCTCAGAAAAAAAGATTGAATATAGCTGCAAAATAAGAAAGAAGTGAAATAAAGAAAAGTATACAGGGAACCAAAGTGAAGGGAAGTAAACTGGGACTCAAATCAATAATTTGGAACAAAAGGAAGAAATAAACGTCCAACTGGCACAGAATGAAGAAACAAGAATAAAAAAAAAAAAAACGAAGAGAGGATTAAGAACCTCTGGGGCAACTGTAAACATCCCAACATCCAAATCATAGGTATGCCAGAAGAAGAAGAGGAAGAACAAGAAATTGAAAATTATTTGAAAAAAAATAATAAAGGAAAACGTATCCAATCTGGTGAAGGAAATAGACACACAAGTCCAGGAAGCTCAGAGAGTCCCAAACAGGTTGGACCCAAAAAAGAACACACCAAGACACATCATAATTAAATTGCCAAAGATTAAAGATAAGGGGAGAATCCTAAAAGCAGCAGAGAAAAGAAGAGAGTTAGCTACAGAAAAGTTCTCATAAGGCTATCAGCTGATTTCTCAAAACAAACCTTGCAGGCAAGAAGGGATTGGCAAGAAGTATTCAAAGTCATGAAAAGCAAGGACCTACATCCAAGATTATTCTATCCAGTAAAGCTATCATTTAGAATGGAAGGGCAGATAAAGTTCTTCCCAGACAAAGTAAAATTAAAAGATTTCATCATCATCAAGCTCTTATTATATGATATGTTAAAGGGGCTTATCTAAGAAAAAAGAAGATTAAAAGTATGAACAGGGAAATGACAACAAACTCACAACTATCAACAACCAACGTAAAAACAAAATCTAAAACTAAAACTAAAACATGCAGAGGAGGTTCTGGCCACGATGGAGACATAGGCAGAAATAATTCACTTCCTTGCACATCAAAAGAAGGATAACAAACAATTTAAAAACAAAGAACAACCCAAATTGCCAGAAAATCATTTGCATGGAAATCCAGGAACCAAGCAGTTAAAGAATCATTCATCCAGACAGGCAGGAGGGGCGAAGATGGGCAACCAAGGTGGAGAGGACATGCAGCAACTCAAGGCAGTGGACCAAACAGGTGATCCCATATTCGCATGCAGACAAGCTGGGAGGAGCAACTGGGAAGCGAGACAAATGATGAAATCCAGGGATTCAGTGTGGTAAACTAAAGACTCAAAACCCCTGGCCATAAAAATCTGTGAGGGTCACAGCAGTGGATGACACTCCCAGGCTCACAGGAGAATTTGCAGAAAGCAAGGGAAGTGACAGAAAGTGGGATCAGAGTGGAGCAAGCAGCATTGTTCCCTCTCACCCCTTCCCACAGACAGCACCACAATGCAGCAAAGAGGGTTGTCCTACCCTGATGAGTACCTAAGGCTCCACCCCTTACCATGAAACAGGTACACCAAGACAACGAAATATTGTGCAAAGAAAAGAACAAATCAAAACTCCAGAATAAAAACTAAGCATGAAGGAGATAGACAACCAATCTGATGCAGTGTTCAAAACACTAGTTATCAGTGTGCTCACAGAATTAATTAAGCCCAGTTGCAAAAGGAAGGAATAAATGAAGGCTACACAAAGTGAAATAAAGGAAAATATACAGGGAACCAACAGTGGAAGGAAGGAAACCGGGACTCAAATCAATGATTTGGAACAAAAGGAAGAAATAAACATCCAACCTGAGCACAATGAAGAAACAAGAATGGAAAAAAAAATGAGGACAGGCTTAAGAACCTCTGGGACAACTTTAAGCATTCCAATATCAGAATCATGGGGGTACCAGAATAAAAAGAAGGAGAGCAAGATATTGAAAACTTATTTAAACAAATAATGAAGGAAAACTTACCCAATTTGGCATAAGATATAGACTCCCAGGAAGTCCAGGAAGCTCAGAGAGTCCCAAAAAAGTTGGACCCAAGGAAAAACTTGCCAAGACACATCACAATTAAGTTGCCCAACATTAAATATAAGGAAAGAATCTTAAAAGCAGCAAGAGGAAAGCAGACAGTTATCTAAAAAGGAGTGCCCATAAGACTGTCAGCTTCTTTCTCAAAGGAAACCTTACAAGCAATAAAGGGCTGGAACAAAGTATTCAAAGTCATGAAAGGCAAGGACCTACATCCAAGATTACTCTATCCAGCAAAGCTATCATTTAGAAGGGAAGGGCAGATAAAGTACTTCCCAGATAAGGTCAGGTTAAAGGTGTTCATCATCACCAAGCCCTTTTTATATAAAATGTTAAAGGACTTACCTAAGAAATAGAAGATCAAAAAGTATGAATAATAAAATGACAACAAACACAACTATCAACAACAGAACCTAAAAAACAAAAAATAAGCAAACTAGAACAGGAACAGAATTACAGAAATGAAGCTCACATGGAGGGTTATCAGTGGAGATGCAGAGAGGGGGAATAGGGGAAAAGGTACAGGGAATAAGAAGAATAATAGGTATGCACAAAATAGATGGTGGTGGAGGGTTAATAATAGTATAGGAAATAGAGAACTCTTTCCTATACTATTATTTCCTGTCCATGGGTCATACATAAGAGTTCTTGTAAGAGTTATGTATGACCCATGGACATGAACTAAGGTGGGAAGGAAATGTTGGAGGGTGGAGAGGCAATGCAGGGAGGAGGAGGCTAAAGGTGAGAAAAAATTGGGACAACCGTAATAGCATAATCAATCAAATATACTTTTAAAAAAGAAGTTAATATCTAACATTTATGAAGAACTTATAAAACTCAACATGAAAAAAACAAACAACTCCATTAAAAATGGGAAAGGACCTAAATAGACAGTTCTCCATATAGGACCTACAGATGGACAATAGACATATGAAAAGATGCTCAACATCACTAATGATCAGAGAAATACAAATTAAAACCATAATGAGATATCATCTCACACCTGCCAGAATGGCTACCATCAATAAATCAAAAGTGTTGTTGAGGATATGGAGAAAGGAGAACCCTTTTGCACTGTTGGTGGGAATGCAGACTGGTGCAGCCACTGTGGAAAGCAGTATGGGGATACTTCAAAGAATTAAACATGGATCTGCTTTTTGACCCAATGATCACACTTCTGGGAATATTTCAGAAGGAACCCAAAACACTAATTGGAAAGAACCTAAGCACCTCTATGTTCATTGCAGTGTTATTTACAATCACTGAGATATGGAAGCAGCTCAGTAGTTGTCCATCAGTACGTGAGTGGATGAAACAACTATGGGACCATTACACATGTAGTACCACTCAGCTATAAAAAGGAGGAAAATTTTACCCTTTGCAAGAGTATGGGTGGACCTAGAGAACATTATGCTAAGTGAAATATGCCAACCAGAGAAAGACAAATACTATATGATTTCACTCATATGAGGAATCTAATGAACAAACTGAACTAACAAGGAAAATGGGGACAGACTCATAGATGGAGAGCAGGATGACAGCTATTGGGGAGGGTGTTACACAGTGGAGGTATTGAACAAAAAGGAAAAAGGACTCATGGATATGGACAACAGGGTGGTGGTATCTGGGGGAAGGGAGGTATATGGGGACTAAATGGTAATGGAAAAAATACAATAAAGATTAAATTTTAAAAATGATAGACCATATCTTGAGTCATATGATCATTATATTGTACCCCTGAAACTAATATAATATTATGTCAACTATAACTAAAATATATTTTTAAATCTTTAAAAAACAAATCTCGAGCTTCTGGCCAAGATGGAGGCATAGGTAGATGCACTGTGCCTCCTTGCGCAACCAAAACTAAGGACAACAAAAATTGAGAAAAAAAAAACAGAACAGAGAGAAATGAACTGAATGAAAGTCTGACTACCATACATCCAAACCAGTAAGGAGCGGCGGAGTCAGAGGCCTATGGAGAGGGATCGAGGGGTCCCAGCAAAAAAGAGTGGGTGGCTGGCAGACGCGGGCGTACAGGGTGCAGATGGCAGCTGATGGACCGGTGGCAGACCCTGGGCGCGGGAGGCAACGAGCAGACCCAGTAAGGGGCACAAGGCAGCTGGCTGTCCGCAGCCACACATTTGCATGCAGACAAACTAAGTGAAAATGGGCAGCGACACAGACCGTGCAACCCAGGGCCCCAGCACTGGGAAACAAAGCCTAAGAGCACCGACTGAAAACACCTGTGGGGGTTGAGGCTGGGAGATTCTCTCAGACTCACAGGAGACTTCTTGGGGAAACCCACAGAGTCCAAGAAAGTGCACAAGCCCACCCACCCGGGAGCCAGCACCAGGGGGGCCCAGTTTGCTTGTGGGAGGCAGCAAGGGGGCTGAGGTCCCGGAGAGAGTGGAGCAGGTGCCATTGTTCCCTCTCAGGCCCCACCCCCACATACAACATCACAACCCAGTGACTGGGGTGCCCCGACCTGGTGAACAACTAAGGCTACGCCGCCCTTATGTCACAGCTGCAACCAGATCAAAGGAAAATGAAATATAAAAAAGATGGCTCAAACAGAATTAAAAGCCCCAGAATCAATTTTTTTAAGTGACCAAGAGATAGCCGAATTACCAGATGCACAGTTCAAAGCACTGGTGATCAGGATGCTCACAGAGTTGGTTGACTTTGGTCATAAATTAGATGAACAAATGCAGGCTACAATAAGAGAAATGAAGGAAAATGCACAGGGAACCAATAGTGAGGGGAAGAAAACTGGGACTCAAATCAATGGAGTGGACCAGAAGGAAGAAAGGAACAACCAAATAGAGAAGAATGAAGAAACAAGAATTCAAAAAAATGAGGAGAAGCTTAGGGACCTCCAGGACACCTTTAAACGTCCCAACATCCAAATTATAGGGGCACCAGAAGGGGAAGAGGAAGAGCAACAAATTGAAAACTTATTTAAGCAGATAATAAATGAGAACTTCCCCAATGTGGCAAAGGAAATAGACTTCCAGGAAGTCCAGGAAGCTCAGAGAGTCCCAAAGAAATTGGACCCAGGAAGGAACATACCAAGGCACATCATCATTACATTAGTCAAGGTAAAAATGAAGGAGAGAATCCTAGAAGCAGCAAGAGATAAGGGGACAGTAACCTACAAAGGAGTTCCCATCAGACTGTCAGCTGATTTGTCAAAAGAGACCTTGCAGGCAAGAAGGGGCTGGAAAGAAGTATTCCAAGTCCTGAAAGGAAAGGACCTACATCCCAGATTGCTCTATCCAGCAAAGCTTTCATTTAGAATGGAAGGGCAGATAAGGTGCTTCTCAGACAAGGCCAAGTTAAAGGAGTTCATCATCACCAAGCCCTTATTATATGAAATGTTAAAGGGACTTACCTAAGAAAAAGAAGATTAAAAATATGAACAGTAAAAAAAAGTCATCAAATGGAGGGTTAGCAACAGGGAAATGGGAGGAGAGGGGGGAAAGATATAGAGAATAAGTAGCATAGCCAATAGGTAGAAAATAGGGGGAGGCCAAGAATAGTATGGGAAATGTAGACACTAAAGAATTTATGACACATGGACATGAACTGCAGGGTGGAATATGGGTGGGAGGGGGTGTGCAGGGTGGAGGGGAGTGAAGGGGGAAAACAGGATGACTGTAATAGCATAATCAATAAAATAAAGAATTAAAAAAACAAAATTCAGTACATTTGTTTTAAAATTGTATAATGCTGATTCTCTTCTGTGACCATAATAGACTCAAACTAGACATAAGTAACTGAAATACAACATAAAAAATCTCTAATCACTTGGAAATTGAGCAACACATCTCTAGATACTCCATGGATCAAAGAGGACATGTCAAAGGAAATAAAAACAATATATAGAAATTAATGAACAAAAAAATGACATCTGTAAATTTGTGTGTTGCAATGAAAGAAAGATGGAGAAAGAAATTTAAAGTACTACATGCTTCCATTAGAAAGAAAGAAAAGATCTCAAGTCAATAATCTAAGCTTTATCTGAAAAAAAAAATAGAAAAAGAAGTACAAAAGTAACCTGAAAACAAACAGAAGACAAGTAATAAATATGTGAGCAGAAATCAATAAAATTGAAAATAGAAAAAACATAGACAAGACTGTTTCTTTAAAAAGTAATAAAATTGATAGCAAGACTGACAAAGGTAAAAATAGAGAAGAAACGCCAATTTCCAAAACAAATGAGGGTGGCATCACAGCAACCATTAAAATGATAATAAGGAAATACTATGACAATTTTATTGTCATAAGTTAAAAAATTTAGAAGAAATTGACTGATTCTTCAAAAACCACAAATAAATAAACTGAGTAGTCTTATAACTGTTAAAGAAATTATATTTGTAATTAAAAACTCACAAAGAAATTTCCAGGACCACCTAGACAGTATCACTGAGGTTGGCATTTCTGGATGAAAGGGACATTCTCTTTAGGACAGAATGTTGACTTCTTGGGGACTGTGGTTCCCCAATGTGAAAGAGACCATTGCCCAAAGCCTGCCTGAGGTGACTTTAAAAGAGAACTTTGTACTTTATTAGCCCCAAAACACAAGCATCTATGCCTGGCATTTACTTCTTCTCCCTCTTTTTTGTGCCGTATATCCTGAGCTCAAGGCATAGATTCATTGCTCTAGTTCCAGGGCTTCTGATGTTAACAATGGCCTGGAAGTACACTTCGCAGGCTCATGTTGCAGAGCACCCTTTCCTTTGCATTGTTTTGTTCAATCACTGGCCAGGAGAAGGAAAGATAGAGGATCCTGAAAAAAAAAAAGGAATAATGACAGGAATATTATGTATATTTAAATTGGTGCTTCCAGAAGCAATAGACTTGGCTGCTCAGGTTGAAGGTAAGGAGGTTGAGTGGCCATGCAAGATGTCCCTATGGTAATAAGTTTGGTGGGGTGTAGGAGGCAAGGAAAAATGGTCTGTATCTCATAATCTGGCAGAGACAGGATTTAGCAGCAGGAGTATAATTAAAGCCGTAAGCTTGCTTTAGATAAAATACTAACTGTAATGAATTTAAAGATAATGATATTTTAAGCTTTTTATTATGAGATATTCCCAGGTTTGATCTTGGCTCTGATTCCTAGCTGCAAAATCTAAAATTGTTACTGAACCTGTAAAATGGAGATCATGATATAATTCCCTTATGATTGTTGTAAGGATTAAATGAGAATGTTCAATAAATAAGGTGTCAAAAGAAGGAAGGAAGGGAGGGAGGGAGGGAAGAAAGAAAGAAAGGAAGAAAGAAGGAAAGAAAGAAAGGAAGAAAGAAGGAAAGAAAGAAAGAGAAAGAGAGAAAGAAAGAAAGAAAGAAAGAAAGAAAGAAAGAAAGAAAGAAAGAAAGAAAGAAAGAAAGAAAAGAAAGAAAGAAAGAAAGAAAGAAAGAAAGAAAGAAAGAAAGAAAGAAAGAAAGAAAGAAAGAAAGAAAGAAAGAAAGAAAAGTGGAGAGAAAAAACTAATTTGAGTGGAGAGAAAAGTGGAGAGAGGGAACCAAAATAACCACTACTTAGGTTATTTTAAACAGTTTTATCAAAGTGTAGTTGACATGCAACAGTAAGATGCATTTAGTTAAAGCCAAATGATTTGATAAGTTTTGGTGTATGCACACATCTGAAAAAATGATCGGCACTATCAGAACAAGGAATACACTTACATTGTTCATCTCTGTAATCTGCCCTTATTCCTCTCCTGAATTCTTAACTACCATGATAGTATTTTTTTGTTCTGACTTCTTTCATTCACACGTCATTTTGAGATTTATCTGTGGTCTTGTATCAACACCTCATCCCTGTGTAGTAAAAAGGAACAAGGTATTTGGTTTGTTTTCAGATTTTGTCTATTCAAATAGTGCTGCTGAGAATATTTAGCCAAAAGTCTTTTTACAGACATATACTGTAGTTTTGCTTGCAGGTTATTGCCTAGAAAGAGACTAGCTGGATAACAACCTGTGTATATAATTAACTTCTTAAGAATCTGTCTAGCAGTTTTTCAAAGTGATTACACAATTTTACCTTTTTACATTTTACATTTCCACCAGTAGTGTGTATGTTCATTTTTTCCCCACAATCTCACCAACACTTAGTATAGCCAGCATGATTCATTTTAGTTGTCTTAACAGGTATGTAGTGTTATCTTATGTTTTTAATCTTTATTTCCTTAGTGATTAATGACTGAGAATTTTTTCATGTGCTTATTTGCCATCAGTATATGTTCCATGATGAAGTGTCAAACCTTTTGCCTACTTTATGGTGAGTTATTTGCTTGTTACTGAGGTTTGAGAATTTTGTTACATATTGTGAATACAGGTCCTTTATCAGATAAATGGGGCTTTTTAACAAAGCTTTTATTCCAGTATGCAGTTTATCTTCTAATTCTGTAGTGTCTTTTTTAAGGTTTTATTTACTTATTTTTAGAGAAAAGGGAAGGGAGGGGAAAAAAGGGAGAGAAACATCAATTGGTTGCTTCTCAGACACCCCCAAACAGGGACCTGGCTCACAACCCAGGCATGTACCCTGACCAGAATCAAACCAGTGACCTTTGGGTTTGCGGAACAATGCCCAACCCACTGAGCCACAACAGTCAAGGCTAAAGTGTCTTTTTAAGAGCAAAAGTTTTGGGAGAGGAAGATGGCGGCCTTGTAGGAGGAATGGTGATCCCCTTCTCCAGTGCTCAGGGAAGAATGTGGCCGATCTGAGGAGAGACAGAGCAGGAGACCACCGATATCACAACATTCATGAAAATAGGGCATCAGAAGTTGTCCAGACATTGAATAAACAGACGGTAGGAGGACGTCTTCGGGAACATAAGGGACCTGTGCCAGGCGTGGAGAGCAGGCCAGCCCTCCGGAGTCTGTCTCCGGGCACCCAGGAGAGCGGAGTCGCCCCCCTGTCCCCGTCCCTGTCCCCAGACAAGGTTTGGGAAGCAGAAGCGCAGGAGTTGTGGGCACCCGTGAACATTCTGGGAAGAGTGAGTACCCAGTCTGCCAGACCAAGGGAGGCCTTGCCGTGGGGGTGGAGGCCTGGCTGTGGGTGCCCGCACCCCGAACCAGGGGAGTGTGTGGTTTTGGGGAAGACTGAGACCCTATGGCCTGGAACAAGGGAAGGGCTTCCGGAGCTGAGGTGATTTGGAGCGGGCGCGTGCCCTGCCGGGGTTGCTGACTTTCGAGCCGGGGAACCCAGAAAATACACAGTGCTTCCCGGGTTCCCGGGGACCGCGGGGGGCAAAGGGAAGTACGTGACCCATCCCAAACCCCCGAGGGTCCATCGGGAAACTGGAGGAGAGAGTGTGCTTCCCGCGAACGCGAACTTGGAGCCCACAGAGGGGGAAGTACTGGACTCCTCGCAGTCCCGGTCCTTGCATCCTGAACCCAGAAGAGAGGTGCGTGCTTCGCAGAGAGTAGAGCCTGTGGTGGCAAAGCTGAGGGAGGGACGCAACCCCTTGCCATCTCTGCAGCTTGTACCCTGAGCCCAGAGGGAGGCAGCAATCGTTTCTGGGAAAAGCTGGTGGCCAGCCCTGAGTCTGACTGAGATCTCTCAGAAGGGTGAAATGCATTCTTACTGCCCCTCAGCCTGCTTGAGCTGGCAGGAACATTCCAACAAGAGGTTTCTTTTTTTTCTTTTTAATTTGCTTCTGCTTTTTTGTTGTTGTTGTTTCTTTGTTTATTTTTTCTTTTTCTCTGTGTGAGTGTGTGTGTTTTCTTCTTCTTTTTTTCTTTCTTTCCTTTTTCTTTTTTTTCTCCCCCTTATGCTGCTGTTGTTGTTTGATTGTTTCATTTTATCTTGTTTTTGTTTATTAAGCAACTTTTTATTTTTTTAAACTCTTATTATTTTTATATCTCTCAATTCCTTATGATTCTCTTCCATCCATCTTAGTACTATTACTTCTGCTCCAAATTCACCTCTCCTGCAATACATCCTATGTTCTTTTTATTTTGTTGTTGTTGTTTGTTTGTTTTTGCCTGCAAATTTATATTATCTTTTTCTCTCTTTTCTGAAATTTTTTATTTCAATACTATTTTTTTTCTTTCTGCATAATCTTCTTTGCTTGGCTGGTTATACAGTCATTTGATAGGTTCCCCCTATTACCTCATTCACAGTGTGTGGATAATTTACTGTCCCTCACTTGGGTCCCATTGGTACACCATTCAAGATTCTATGCTCCTTATTCTTGTTGTCTAGATCTCATAGAATCTGCTGCAAGACTGTTGCTTCAATATTACTGTAAATAAGACTTATTCCATACACTTATGAATACAACTTAACACCCCTCACAGTCTTGGCTCACCTCGCAATTTCCTAAACACTATTAATGTAGGGGTTATTTCTATTCTTTTACAGACTACTCCTATTTACTATTCTTTATTCCTACCTTACCTCAGAATCTGACCTCTAGCAGCCTCATAGCTTTCTAGATCCAACTAACAACACTCTCCTCTCCACTAAGAGTCTTATCTTCTTTCCATACCTTTTAAAACATGGATAGTGGGGTGGAAGATCACGAATGCACTATATATAGCCAAAGGATCTCCCATCTCCTCTCCACTGGCTGCTACTGTAAATATCATAGAATTCTGGTTTGCTGTCTTAACCCATTTTGGCTTACTCCTCCAACTGATCACAAAAAAGAGTAGGGGGAAGCTGTGAACACCAGGATGCCCAAAAGAGGCTACACCACTGAATCTCACAGGTATTCTAACACAGAAGTTCACACCATAAACACAAGGAACCAGAACAGATCAAGTTAAGAAACAGAGGTTAACAAGAAGAGTCTCAGGAAAAATGAGAAAACAAAGAAACAATCCACAAATGAAGGGAAAGGAGGAAGCCTCAGAAGGAATGCTAAATGAAATAGAGGCAACTCAACTATCAGATATTGAGTTCAAAACAATAATTATAAGGAAGTTCAATGAGCTCACAATGAGCTTCCAGAAACTACAGGGAAGTTACATAGATCTCACTGCAGACTATATCATTATGAAAAAGGAAATAGAAACTATCAACAAAGGCCAACAGGAAATGAAGAATACAATTTCTGAACTGAAGAACACAGTAGGAGGAACGAAAAGCAGGATTGATGAAGCAGAAGATCGGATCAGTGAATGAGAGGACAAACTAGAAAAAAACATCCAGAAAGAACAGGAAAAGGAAAAGAGGCTCAGAAAAAATGAAGAGGGATTAAGAGAAATGCAAGACAATATGAAACGTAATAATATCCCTATAATAGGGATACCAGAAGGAGAAGAAGATGAGCAAGGGATAGAAAACCTACTTTAAAAAGTAATGAAGGAAAACTTCCCCAATTTGATGAGAGAAAAAGTCACACAAATCCAGGAAACACATAGAATTCCAATCAAGAGGAACCCAAAGAGGCCCACCTCAAGACACATCATAATTAAAATGGCAAAATTTCAAGACCAAGAGAGAATATTAAAGGCAGCAAGAGAGAAAAAGGAAGTAACATACAAGGGAGCCCCAATAAGGCTAAGAGCTGATTTCTCAATGGAAACACTTCAAGCCAGAAGGGAATGGCAGGAAATATTCCAAGTAATGAGAACCAGAGGCCTGCAGCCAAGGCTACTTTACCAGCAAGGCTCTCAATCAAGATAGAAGGCGAAATAAGAAGCTTCCCAGACAAAAGAAGTCTAAAAGAATATACCTCCACTAAACCAGCTCTGCAAGAGATACTAAAGGGTCTGATTTAAGGAAAGGAAGGAAAATAGAAAGGGAGACAGTAACACACATAAATAAATGGCAATGAATAAGTACCTATCAATAATCACCTTAAATGTAAATGGATTAAATGCTCCAATCAAAAGACATAGAATAGCTGAATGGATAAGAAAACATGACCCACACATATGCTGCCTACAAAAGACCCACCTCAGGATGAAAGACCTGCACAAGCTGAAAGTGAAGGGCTGGAAACAAATTTTCCAAGCAAATGAACAGGAAAAACAAGCCGGGGTAGCAATACTCATTCCAGACAAAATAGACTTCCAAAAAAAGGGCCATAAAGAGAGACCCAGAAGGTCACTTCATAGTACTCAAGGGAAGAATCCATCTAGAAGACATAAATATTGTAAATATATATGCACCCAACATAGGTGCACCCAAATACGTAAAGAAAATCCTAGAGGACTTTAAGAAAGATATTGACAGCAACACAACTATAGTGGGGGATTTTAACACTCCACTCTCAAAAATGGACAGATCTTCCAAACAAAATATCAACAAAGATATTGTGCCATTGAACAATACCCTAAATGAAATGGACTTGACTGATCTGAACAAGAAGCAGAAAACCTGAAAAAGAAGCAGAAAACCTGAACAAACCAATAACAGCAAAAGAAATTGAAGCAGTAATTAAAAAACTCCCAACACAGAAAAGCCCTGGACCAGATGGTTTCACAGGAGAATTCTACAAAGCATTTAAGGAAGAGGTAACCCCTATCCTCCACAGACTATTCCAAAAATTCCAAAAAGATGGAAGACTGCCAAATTCTTTTTATGAGGCCAACATCATCCTAGATAATGACTAAACTCCCGTTCCAAAACTAGATAAAGACACAATGAAGTAAGAAGACTTCAGGCCAATATCTGTGATGAACATTGACGCTAAAATCCTCAACAAAATAGTGGCAATCCGTATCCAACAATACAATAAAAAGATCATCCACCATGACCAAGTGGGTTTCATACCAGGCATGCAAGGATGGTTCAATATTCACAAATCAGTAAATGTAATACATCATATAAACAAAAGCAAAGACAAAAATCACATGATCATATCAATAGATGCAGAAAAAGCATTTGATAAGGTACAGCACCCATTTATGATAAAAACACTGAGCAAAGTAGGAATAGAGGGAACATTTCCCTACATAATAAAGGCCATATATGACAGACCTACAGCCAGCATCATACTCAATGGGCAGAAACTAAAATCTTTTCCACTAAGAACAGGAACAAGACAAGGCTGTCCATTTTCACCACTTTTATTCAATATAGTATTGGCAGTTTTAGCCACAGCAATCAGACAAGAAAGGGAAATAAAAGGCATCCAAATCGGAAAGGAGGAAACAAAACTGTCATCGTTTGCTGATGACATGATAGTGTATGTAGAAAATCCTATAGACTCTACCAAAAAGCTGCTCAACCTAATAAACGGATTTGGCAAAACAGCGGGATACAAAGTCAATATCCAGAAAACAAAGGCATTTCTGTACATCACCAATGAAACAGCAGAAGCAGAAATCAAGGAAAAAATCCCATTTGAAATAGCAAAAAGAAAAATAAAATGCCTAGGTATAAACCTAACCAAAGAGGTAAAAGACCTGTATTCAGAAAACTATATACCACTGAGGAAAGAAATCAAGGAAGACACAAACAAATGGAAACATATACCATGTTCATGGATTGGGAGAATTAATATCATTAAAATGTCCATACTACCCAAAGCAATCTACACGTTCAACGCAATACCTATTAACATACCAATGGCTTATTTCACAGACATAGAACAAACACTTCAAAAAGTTATATGGAACCACAAACGACCCTGAATGTCTACTGCAATATTGAAAAAGAAGAGTAAAGTAGGAGGGATCACAATACCAGACACTAAACTGTTTTACAAGGCCATGGTAATCAAAACAGCCTGGTACTGGCATACAACAGGCACATGGACCAATGGAACAGAACAGAGAGCCCAGAAATAAACCCACGTCTCTAAGATCAATTGATATTTGAGAAAGGAGGCAGCATCATGAAATGGAGTAAAAATAGCCTCTTCAACAAATAGTGCTGGGAGAACTGGACAGCAACTTGCAAAAAAATGAAACTAGAACATCAACTTACACCTTATACAAAAATAAACTCAAGATGGATAAAAGACTTAAATATAAGTCGTGATACCATTAAAGTACTAGAGGAGAACATAGGTAGGAAAATCTCAGATATATCACGCAAAAACTTTTTTACAGACATGTCTCCTAGAGCTAGAGACATAAAGGAAAGAATAAACAAATGGGACCTCATCAAAATAAAAAGCTTCTGCACAGCTAAAGAAAACAGTATCAAAATAAAAAGAGAATCAACTGTCTGGGAAAATGTATTTGCCAATGATACCTCAGATAAAGGCTTAATCTCCAAAATATATAAAGAACTTACATGACTCCACTCTAAAAGGACAAGCAACCCAATTAAAAAATTGGCAAAGGACTTGAACAGACACTTCTCCAAGGAGGACATACAGAAGATCCAAAATCACATGAAACGATGTTCAATATGGGTAGCTATCAGAGAGATGCAGATTAAAACCACAATGAAGTACCACTTCACACCAGTCAGAATGGCCATCATAAGCAAAACAACAAACAGCAAGTGTTAGAGAGGTTGTGGAGAAAAGGGGACACTAGTGCACTGTTGGTGGGACTGCAGACTGGTACAACCACTATGGAAAACGGTATGGAACTTCCTCAGAAAATTAAAAATGGATCTGCCTTTCGACCCAGCAACTCCACTGCTGGGACTATATCCTAAGAATCCTAAAACACCAATCCAAAAGAACCTTTACACCCCAATGTTCATAGCAGCACAATTTACAATAGCTAAGTGCTGGATGCAACCTAGATGCCCATCAGTAAATGAATGGATCAAAAAACTATGGTATATTTACACAATGGAATTTGATGCAGCAGAACGAAAGAAGGAGCCCCTACCCTTTGCAACATCATGGATGCAATTGGAAAGCATTGTTAAGCAAGGTGAGCCAGGCAGTGCAAGATAAATACCATGTGATTTCACCTTTAACAGGAACCTAAACAACAGAACAGAGAAACAAGCAAAATATAGTCAAGGACACTCCATTAGAGAACAGGCTGAGGGTGACCACAGGATAGAGAAGAGGGAATTTCAGGGGGAAAGGGGAAGGGTTTACAGGAACAAAGCTGAAGGACACATGGGTAGAAACTAGGGGGAGGGTGGTGATGGGAGGGAAGATGTGAGGGGGTGGGTGGGCTTTATTGGGAGTAAAGGGGAGAAAACTTTACTTGAACAATCATTAAAATAAAAAAAAGAAAATTAAAAATAGAGAGAGGAAAGAAAAAAAAAACTAAAATACCCAGGAATAAATTTAACCAAGTATATAAGAGAACTGCACTTGAATAGTTATAAGACACTGATGTAAGAAATCGAAGAAGATACAAACACATGTACATATGTACAAAGATACAAAAGTGGATATATACATTGTGTTCATGAACAGGAAGAACTGGCATCATTAAAATGTCCATGCTACCCTAAACAATCTATAGACTTAGCAGAATTCCTATCAAGATTTCAATGTTGTATTCTACAGAACTAGAACAAATATTTCAAAAACTTATATAAAGCCACATATGACCCCAAATAGCCACAGAAATATTGAGAAAGAACAAAATCTGAGGAATCATGCCACCTATATCAAATTATACTATAGGACCACAGTAAATAAGGGAGCATGGTACTGGCATAAAAACAGACAAATAAATCAATGGAAGAGAATAAAGAACCCAAAGATAAACCCACACCTTTATGGTCTGTTAATATTTAACAAAGGAGGCAAAAGTATACAATGGGATAAACATACTCTGTTCAATAAATGGTGTTGGGAAATTGGCAAGATATTTGCAAAAAAATAAAAATAAAACTAGGCCACCCTCTTACATCTTATGCGAGATTAATGCAAAGTGGATTAAAAATATATAGACTTGAAACTATAAAAATCATAGAAGAAAACATATTCAGTAAAATCTCAGATATTTCTCTTAGCAATGTTTTTTCTGGCATATTGCCTCAGGCAAGGGGAACAAAAAAGCAAACAAATGAGACTACATCAAACTAAAAATATCTGCACAGCAAAGGAAATTATCAACAACAACAAAAAAAGAAAAACTATCAACAAAATTAAAAGACAACCCACTGAATGGGAGAACATGTTCTCCAATGATGCATCTGATGATGGGTTAATATAGAAAGTGTATAAAGAAATTATGAAACTCAACACCAAATAAAACAAACAATTAAAAAATGGTCAAATGCCCTGGCTGGTGTGGCTCAGTGGATTGAGTGCTGGCCTGGGAATCAGAGTCACCAGTTCAATTCCCACTCGGGGCACATACCTGGGTTGCAGGTCAGGTCCCCAGTAGTGGGCATGTGAGGGGGAACCACACATTGATGTTTCCCTCTCTTTATCGTTCCCTTCCCCTCTCTATAAAAATGAATAAATAAAAATCTTTTAAAAACATGGGCAAAGGACCTGAATAGATACTTCTCCACAAATTACATAGAGATGGCCAGTAGACGTAGGAAAAGATGCCAAATGCCACTAATCACCAGAGAAATGCAAATTAAAACCACAATGACTGGGTAATGATGAGTTCCTTTACTTTTTTCTTGTTTGGGAATCTCTTTATCTTCCCTTTGATTCTAAATTATATCTTCACTGGGTAGAGCCAGTTTCTTTGCAGGTCCATGCCTTTCATGACTTTGGATGTTTCTTGGCAATCCCTTCTAGCCTGCAGTTTCTTTGGAGCAATCAGCTGACATTCTTATGGAAATTCCCCTGTAGAGAACTGCTTTTCTCTTGCTGCTTTTAGGATTCTCTCTTTATCTTTAACCTTTAGCATTTTAATTATGATGTGTCTTGGAGTAGACCTTGCATCCATCTTGTTTGGGACTCCTGGGGCTTTCAGGAGTTTCATGTCTGTCTCCACCAAATTACAGTTTTCTTTCATTTTTTTTTTTCAAATAGATTTCCAACTCTTGCTCTTACTCTTCTCTGGCATCTCCATGATGCAAATATTGGACCACTTGAAGTTGTCCCAGAGGCTGCTTACACTTTCCTCATTTTTTTGGATTCTTTTTTTCTTTTTGTTCTGATAGCTTGGTTTTTCTTCCTTGTGTTCCTAATCATTGATTTGATTCTTGACTTCATCCACTCTATTTTGTCTCACTGTAAATTGTTCTTTATTCCAGTTAGTGTATCCTTCATTTCTGACTGGATCTTTTTAATGCTGTTGAGGTCCTCACTAAGTTCCTTGAGCATCCTAATAACCAGTGTTTTGAACTCTGCATCCGAGAGATTCCTTATCTCTATTTTGTTTAGTTCTTTTTCTGGAGTTTTCATCTGTTTTTTCCTTTAGGGTATGTTTCTTTGTCTTCTCATTTTTGCAGCCTCCCTGTGTTTGTTGGTGTATATTAGGTAGATCTGCTTTGACTCTCTGTCTTGGTAGCATGGCTTAATGAAATTTTAAAGGGGCTTATTTAAGATAAAGAAGATCAAAACTATGAACGATAAAATGGAAAAAAATACATACCATTGAACAAGTGAATCTAAAAAACAAACTAAGCAAACAAGAAGAACAGAGACAGAATCATGGATACAGAGAGCATTTTGATGATTGCCAGATGGGAGGGGTGTGAGGGGAATGAGTGAAGAGGTGAGGAGATTAAGAAGTACAAATAGGTGGTTACAGAATAGCTAATGGGATGTAAAGTACAGTATAGGAAATGAAGTAGCCCAAGTACTTACATGCATGACCCATGAACATGAACAATGGTGTGGGATTGCCTGAGAAAGTGAGGGATGCTTGTTGGGGGGAACAAAGGGGGAAAATCAGGACAACTGTAATAGCATAATCAATAAAATATAATTAAAAATAACAACAAAAAACCACAATGAGATATAATCTCACACCTATCAGAATAGCTTTCATCAATAAATCAATGAACAAGTATTGGTGAGGATATGGAGGAAAGGGACCCCTTGTGCACTATTGGTGGGAATGCCAATTGGTGCAGCCACTGGAAAGCAGTATGGTGTTACCTCAAAAAATTAAAAATGGAACTGCCTTATGACCCAGTGATTCCACTTTTGGGAATATATCTGAAGAAACCTGAAACACTGATTTGAAAGAATATATACACCCCTATGTTCATTGCAGCATTATTTTCAATTGCCAATATTTAGAAGTAGCCAAAGTGTCCATCAGTAGACAAGTGGTTAAGAAAGCCATGGTGCATTTACACAATGGAATATTACTTGGCAATATAAAAGAAGGATATCTTTTTCTTTGCAAGAGCATGGATGTACCTAGAGAACTTTATGATAAGGGAAATAAGCCAGTCAGAGAAAGAGAAGTACCACATTATTTCAGTCATATGGGGAAACTAATGAACAAAACAAATTAACAAACAAAATTGAAACAGACTCATAAATAGAGAACAGACTGACATCTCTCATAGGAGAGGGGGGTTGTGGGGCTGGGTAAAATAGGTGAAGGGACTAAGCAAAAAAACCTTATAGACACAGACAGCAGTATGTTGATTACCAGACAGAAAGGTGGGAGGGGAGTAGAAGAGGGTAAAGGGAGGGTAAATGGTAATGAAAGGGTGCTTGATTTGGGTGGTAAATACATGATATAATGTACATATAATATATTATAGAAGTGTACACTTGAAACTTATATAATTTTATTAACCACTGTCACCCAAAAAATTCAAAAAGAAAGTCAAAGAAGAAACAAACAAACCATGAGGTTATACTGATACTTTTTATTTCAACCTAACAGCACAGGTTGAAATAAACCTAACCCTCCTCCTTTACTTATTTTCAACTCTACTTTCCAACAGTGAGAAAGCTTATACTTATTATCTAAACATATATTAATATATTTAATCAAAACTAATGTACAATGTTCTCACCTCCCTTCCTTTCACTCTGTTCTTGCCAACCCCTGTATGTATGCAAGCTCATTCATTTGTGATTTGTCATTTCTGTATTTCTTGTACAAGTGAGCAGATGCCTGTAAATTTTATGATATCCCATTCTTTCCTACATTAAGAATAACATACTATAGATACTCTTTGGCAATTTTCTTTTTTTAACTTAGTATACCTTGGAAACCACTTCATGTCAGTTTATAGAGACCTTCCTTATTCTTTTATTACAGCTTCATTACAAGTCCACTGTGTAAAGCTATCATAGCTTGTTTAAAAACTCTTCTATTTATGGGCATTGAGGTGTTTCAATATTTTGAAATGACAAATAATGCTGCAGTTAAAATTCCTGGCACAAATTATCTTTGTAGTGTTGGAAGGATTCTTAGAAGTAGGACTGCTGTATCAAAAGGTAAGTGCGTGTTAGTTTTGTTAGCTGTTGACAAATTCTCATCCATGAGAATTATATCAACATGCATTCCCACCAGCAATGTCTGAGAGTGCTAGTATCTCTTCCATCTCACAAATAACATGTGTTCTCATAGTTTAAAATTCTCATCATTCTTATAGGTGATAAATGTACCTTGGTGTTGTTTTCATTTGCATTTCTGAAACTTGGAGTGAATTGGAACATCCATTCATATGTGTGTATTTGTGTGTGCTTATGAACTATCTGTTCAAGCCATTCCCAATTTTTTTCTGCCAGGTTTCTTGTCCCCTCAGTTTTTTAGTGCTCTTCATATTTTAGGAAAATAGCCTTTGTAGTATATGCTCCATATATTTTTTTCCAGCTTATTTGTCATTTTACTTTATGTCAGTTTTTTTAATGAAAATATTCTTTGCTTTTATGTATCAATTAATAGAATGGTTAAAATAAAAAATAGTTATAACACCAAATCTTGTTGACAATTGGATAAGTTAGAACTTCCATGAATTGCTTGTGGAAATTTCAAATGTCACTCTGGAAAGAAGTATGACAACTTCTTATAAAACTAAACATGCAATTACTATATAACCTAGCAATTGCACCCTTAGGCAGTTACCCCAGAAAAATGAAAATTATGTGCACAAATGTTCATAATACAATATGTCCTTGAATAACCTCATTTTGTTTAAAATAATTTCATTATAGCATTGATGAGATGCCATAAGAACTTAACTTTTGCTTATATCAATTAGTCCATGGTAAAACTGGTTTTGTTACATGTTGTTTTGCTTAAAGTTGCAGAACCTATTAACTACATTAAGTGAGGACTTACTGTAGCTTTATTCATAATAGCCTCAAAATGGAAACATCTGAAATGTACTTCAATAGGTAATAAATAAAGAAACTCTGGTACATTGATTCCATTAAATACTACTCAACAATAAAAAGAATGAAACATTGTCATACACAAAATCTTTGATGGATATTAAGGTCTTGATGTTCAGTGAAAAAAGCCAATCTCATATGGTCAATACTATGATTCCAACCAAATAACCTTCTTGAAATGACAAAATAGATATAGAAAATAAATTAGTGGTTGCTAGGGAACAGAGACAGGGCTGAGGGGTGGATGGGACCATGAAGGCGTAGCATTTAGGAATAGCTCTGTGGTGATGTAACAGTCTTTTATCTTGACTGTGATTATGATTGCAAAAATCTATATGTATAATAAAATTACATAGAACTATAATCCTCTCACACACATTTGAGTGTATATAAAAACTGGTAAAATCTGAATAAGTTCTGTAATCTAGTTTAGTATAATTTGTTATAATCAAATAAGATATCACCATTGATTAGGTTAGGTGGAGCAATCAATGCATTCTACTAACTGTTTTGCAATCTCTTGTTAGTGTATAATTATCTGAAAATAAAAAGTTTTAAAAAGCAATGCTAGAGTTTTCATTTAATTACACATTAATTTGGGGGGACAAAATGGAATGTCCTGTTGTACTGAGATTAAGGAGATAGATGAGAATAGCCTTGTGACACTAGGCTGTTTATTTCCCCTGCTTCTTGGGTGTTCTCCCAAGACCCAAATTAGATTATGGTCATGCCTTGACTAAGTGGTCCATATAGAGACAAAAAGTGTCATTTAGTTACTATGTAGGTGAGCTGTTCTCTTTCACATTTAGCAGGTCTTGCGGTCCTGGCCTGCTGGGAAATTTTTCTAACTTTTTTTATATATTAAAATGTTTTGTTTTGCCGTCATTCTTGAAGAAGACATTTGCTGAGTATAGAATTCTGGGTTGACATATTTTTCATCATTTTAAATATATTGATCTTCTCTATTACAACCTTTACTCTTTCTGATGTCCCTCCTGCACCACATATAAAGTATTGTTTTTCTCTGGCTACTTTTACACTTTTCTTTGTTTTTCCAGTTTTTAAATTTAATTGTTGTTCAAGTACAGTTGTTTGTATTTCTCTCCAAGCTGTATCCCTCACCCCAGTCATCCTCACCTCCCTCCCCTTATTCCAAATTCCCTTGGTTTGGTCCATGTGTCCTTTATACTTGTTCCTAAAAACCCTTCATCCTTTCTCCTCATTACATGTCCCACCACCCCTCTGGTTACGGTCCGTTTGTTCTTAATTCCAATGTCTCTGGTTATATTTTGTTTGCTTGTTTGTTTTATTGATTAGGTTCCATTTAAAGGTGAGATCATAGGGTGTTTGTTTTTAATCACCTGGCTTATTTCACTTACAATAATGCTCTCCAATTCCATACATGCTGTCACAAAGGGTAGGAGCTCCTTCTTTCCTTCTGCTGTGTAGTATTCCATTGTGTAAATGTACCATAGCTTTTGGATCCATTCATTTACTGATGGGCACTTAGGTTGCTTCCAGCACTTGGCTATTGTAACTTGCGCTGCTATGGACGTTGGGGTGCATGGGTTCCTTTGGATTGGTGTTTCAGGGTTTTTAGGATATAATGCTATCAGTGGAATTGCTGGGTCAAAAGGCAGACCCATCTTTAGTTTTATGAGGAAATTCCATACTGTTTTACACAGTAGCTGCACCAGTGTGCAATCCCACCAATAATGCACTAGGGTTCTCTTTTCTCCACATCCTGTCCAACACTTGTTGTTTGTTGATTTGATTATGATGGTCATTCTCACAAGTGTGAAGTGGTATCTCATTGTGATTTTAATTTGCATTTTTCTGATGTCTAGTGATGCTGAGCATCTTTTCATATGTCTTTGTGTCCTCTGTATGTCCTCCTTGGAGAAGTGTTTGTTCAGGTCCTTTGCCCATAGTTTAATTGTTTTGTTTTGTTTTGTTTTGTTTTGTCTTTCTGTAGTGGAGTCATGTGAGTTGTTTAAATATTTTGGATATCAAACCCTAGTATGAAGTATCATTGGCAAATATGTTTTTGCATATAGTTGGTCCTCCTTATATTTTAAAGGTGTTTCCCTTAGCTGTGCAAAAGTTTTTTATTTTGATAAGGTCCCATTTGTTTATTCCTTACTTTATGTCCCTTGCTCTAGGGGATATGTCAGTGAAAATATTGCTGTGTGGAATATCTGAGATTTTCCTGCCTATGTTCTCCTCTAGGTCTTTAATGGTATCAGGATTTATATTTAGATCTTTTATCCACCTTGAATTTTGATTTCAGTATGGTATAAGTTGGTGATCGTTTCATTTTTTTGCATGTAACTGTCCAGCTCTCTCAGCACCACTTGTTGAAGAGGCTATATTTACTTCATTTTATGCTTCTTCCCCCTTTGTCAAATATTAATTGACCATAGAGACTTGGGTTTATTTCTGGGCTTTCTATTCTGTGTGATTGGTTTATATTTCTGTTCTTATGCCAGTAACAGGCTGTTCTGATTATAGTGGCCTTGTAATACAGTTTGATATCAGGTATTGTGATCCCCCCTACTTTGTTCTTCTTTTGCAAAATTGCTGCAGCTATTCAGGGTTGTTTATGGTTCCATATAAAATTTTGAAGTGTTTGTTTTATATCTGTGAAATATGCCATTGGTACTTTGATAGGTTTTGCCTTGAGTCTATAAATTGTTTTGGAACTATGAAAATTTTGATGATGTTAATTCTTCCAATCCATGAACACAGCATATGCTTCCATTTGTTTGTGCCTTCCTTGATTTCTTTCTTCAGTGTCATGTAGTTTTCTGAGTACAGGTTTTTACCACCTTGGTTAGGTGTATTCCTAGGGTTTTTTTTTCCCCCGCTATACCAAATGGGATTTTATCTTGATTTCTGTTTCTGATCTTTCATTTATGATGGACAAAAATGCCTTTGATTTCTGAATATTGACTTTGTATCATGCTGTTTTGCCAAGTTCATTTATTAGGTCGAGCAGTTTTTTGGTGCAGTCTATAGGATTTTCAATGTACACTATCATGTTATGTGCAAACAATGACATATTTGTTTCCTCATTCCTTATTTGAATGCCTTTTGTTTCTCTTTCTTTTCTGATTGCTGTGGCTAGGACTCCTAATAGTATGTTGAATGGAAGTGGCAAAAGTAGACAACCTTGTCTTGTTCTTGATCTTAGTGAGAAAGTTTTTAGGTTTTACCCATTAAGTATGATGTTGGCTGTAGGTCTCTCATATATGGCCTTTATTAGGTTGAGGAATATTCCCTCTATTCCCACTTTCCTGAGTGTTTTTATCATAAATGGGTGCTGTACGTTATCAAATGCTTTTTCTGCATCTGTTGATATGATCATGTGATTTTTGTTTTTTCTTTTGTTTGTGCGATGTATTGCATGCACTGATTTGAGAATATTGTACCCCCCTGCATCCCTGGGAAAATATCACTTCATCGTGGTGTACTCTCTTTTTAATGTATTGTTGGATGTGGATTGACAATATTTTGTTGAGGATTCTAGTGTCTATGTTCATCAATGATATTGGCCTGTACTTGTCTTTCTTTTTTCTGTCTTTATGTTTTTATGTGGTTTTATGTGTCTTTATGTGGTTTTTGGGTTAGGATGATACTGGCTTAACAAAAAGCATTTGGGATTCTTCCATCATTTTGGATTTTTTGGAATAGTCTGTGAAGGATAGGGGTTAGATCTTCATTAAATGTTTTGTAGAATTCTTTTGTGAAACTGTTCTGCCCAGCGATTTTGTGTGTCAGAAGCTTTTCCATTACCACTTCAATTCCATCAACTGTTCTTGGTCTGCCCAGGCTTTCTGCTTCTTCTTCAATCAGTTTTGGAAAAATGTATTTTTCTAGGACTTTGTGCATTTCACCTAGGTTTTCAAGTTTCTTGGCATATAGTACTTCACAGTAATTTCCTACAATGCTTTGTATTTCTGTGGAGTCAGTTGTAATCTATCCTCTTTCATTTCTGATTCTGACTGCTTGGGTCCTCTCTCTTTATTTCTCAGTGTGGCTCCTTAAAGGCTTGTCAATTTTGTTTATCTTTTCAAATAACCAGCTTCTGGATTCATTGATTCTTAGAATTGTGTTTTTAGTCTCTATGTCATTTAATTCTGTTCTGATCTTGGTTATTTCCTTCCTTCTACTTGCTCTGAGCTGTCTTTGTTGTTTTTCCTCAAATTCTTGTAGGTGTACAGTTAGGTTGTTCATCTGAAATGTTTCTATGTTCTTTATGTAGGCCTGTATGACTATGAAATTCCCTTTCAGGACTGCGTTTGATGTGTCCCATAAGTTTTAGGTTGTTATGAGTTAATTTTCACTTGTTTCCAAGGACTTTTTTATTTCTTTCTTGACCTCATTCTTCACCCATTCACTGTTTAGTACCATGCTCTTCAATCTTAATGAGTTTCAGGGGGTTTTTTTTTATTTTTTTCCTTCAGGTTGGTTTGTAGTTTCAGTTACTTGTGGTCATAGAAAATGTTTGATATGATTTTGAACTTCTTCAATTTGTTGAGACTTGTTTTGTGTCCTATCATGTGGTCAGTCTTTGAAAATGTCCCATGTACATTTGAAAAGACTGAGTTACTTTCCTATTACAGAGAATCTGCAAGTTATTGTATATTTTTATTCATATTTTTCTTTCATTATTCTTATATCTTTTATTTGAATAGCATTTTGTATTCCTCTTCCTTCTGTATAGTCTTCTTTGCTTGGTTGATTATACTGTACCATTTGACAGGTTTCCCGTGTTCTCTATTTCATAGTGTATTGCTAATTTACTGTCTTTCACTTCACTTGTGTTCCTTTAGCACACTACTCAAGGTCCTATACTCCCTATTCTTGTTATCCAGATCACATACATTCTATCATATGATTGTTCCTCTAATATCACTGTAAATAATAGCTGTTCCATACAATTGTAAATACCTCACAAACCCTCTCCCAGCTCTTAGCCCACTTCACAGTTTCCTGAACCCTATTACTGTAGTGGTTAACTGTATTCTCTCACACACAACACCTATTAACTATCCTTTACTCTCATCTTACCTCAGAATCTGACATCCCACAACTTCACTGCTTTCTACATCCAATGCACAATCCTTCCTTCCACAACAAGAGTTTTATCTTCTTTCCATCCTTTCCACAAAGTGGCTAGTTGGATGGAAGATGACGGTTAACAATACACATAGCCAAAGGATCTCCTACCTATTCTCTACCAGCTGCAACTATAAATATCATAGAATGCTCTCTTGCTGTTTTAAACCATTTTGCCTTTCCTCTCCAACTGATCACAAAAAAGAATAGGTGGAAGTGGTGAACACCACAATACCCACTGGAAGAGTAAACCCAACAACATAGGATCCATCAACAGATAACAACAAAAGAAGGTGAAGAAGGGAGTGGGAACCACACAAACCTCAGTCCAAGACCTATCTGGAAATACAACTAAATAGTGGAGAAACTACCCAGTCCAAACAACTGAACAAGAGCAAGAGAGAATCCTCAAAACACATGGAAGAAACAATTTCAACACAACCTGCCCTCACCAGCACAACAAAATACAAGAGGTGGTGGTCAGAGTGACCCTCAGTTAACCACCTGGTAGGAAAGACCCAACAAAGACCCAACTACAATCAAAACCCAAAGACAAACACAGAGCCAACTTAAATGATGGCCCAAGACTAGTGAGCTTGGGAAATCAAGGAGACTGCACCACTGAATATCACAGGTGTTCTATCATAGAAGTTCACTCCATAAACCCAGGGAGTCAGAACAAATAAATTTAAGAAGCTTAGGCTAACATGAAAAGTCTCACAAACAATGGGAAGACAGAGAAACAATCCCCAAATGAAAGGAAAGGAGGAAGCCTCAGAGAGAATATTAAACAAAATAGAGACACCTCAACTATCAGATATTGAGTCCAAAGCAATGATTATCAGGAAGCTGAATGAGCTCACAATGAGCTACCAGAAACTACTGGGAAACTACAATGAACTCACTGCAAACTATATCAACATGAAAAAGAAAAAAGAAACTATCAACAAGGGCCAAGAGGAAATGAAGAATACAATTTCTGAGCTGAAGAACCCAGTAGAATGAATCAAAAGCATGACTGATGATGCAAAGGATCAGATCAGCGAGCTGGAGGACAAAATAGAAACAAACACCTGGAAAGAGAAAGAAAAGGAAAAAGGCTGAGAAAGAATAAAAAGGGATTAAGAGAAATGCAAGACAATATGAAACGTGATAATATCCACGTAATAGGGATACCAGAAGGAGAAGAAGAAGAGCAAGGGATAGAAAACTTTTTGAAAAAGTAATGATGGAAAACTTCCCTAATTTGATAAGAGTAAAAGTCACACAAATCCAGGAAAGGCAGGAAGTCTTAATTAAGAGGAACCCAAAGAAGCCCTCTTCAAGACACATCATAATTAAAATGGCAAAATTCCAAGACAAAGAGAGAATCTTAAAGGCAGCAAGGGAGAAATGGGAAGTAACATACAAGGGAGCCCCAATAAGGCTAACAGCTGACTTCGCAATGGCAAAACTCCAAGCCAGAAGAGAATGGCAATAAATATTCCAAGCAATGAGAACCAGAGGCCTGCAACCAAGATGACTTTAGCCAGCAAGGTTCTCAATCAAGATAGAAGGCCAAATAAGGACCTTCCCAGACAAAAAAAAAAGTCTAAAAGAATACACCCCCACCAAGCCAGCTCTGCAAGAGATGCTAAAGGGACTGCCTTAAGAAAAGAGAGGAAAAGAGAGAGAGGAACACAGGTATGAAAATGGGAATGACTAAGTACCTATCAATAATAACCTTAACCATAAATGGATTAAATGCTCCAATCAAAAGACATAAAATAGCTGAATGGATAAGAAAGCATGACCATCACATGTGCTGCCTACAACAGACCCACCTCAGGACAAAAGAGCTACACAGGCTGAAAGTGAAGGGCTGGAAACAAATTTTCCAAACAAATGGACAGTAAAACAAAGCTGGGGTAGCAATACTCATATCAGGCAACACAGTATTCAAAAGAAAAGGTCCATCAAGAGACATCCAGGTCACTTAATATACTCAAGGAAAGAATCCACCAAGAAGACATAAACATAGTAAATATTATGCACACAACATAGGAGTAACCAAATATTAAAAAAAAAGTTATCAGACTTCAAAAAAGATATTGACAGCAACACAATTATAGCAGGGGATTTTAACACCCCACTGTCAAAAATGGACAGATCTTCCAAACAAACTATCAGCAAAGATATTGTAGCATTGAATGATGCCTGAGATCAAATGGGCTTACCTGGTATATATAGAGCCCTTCATCCCAAATTAGCTAAATACACATTTCAAATGCACATGAACCATTTTCAAAGATAGACCACATGATAGGACACAAAACAAGGTTCAACAAATTCAAGAAAATTTAAATCATATCAAGTATTTCTTAGACCACAAAGGACTCAAACTAGAAAACAACCCCAAGGGAAAAAACCCAAAACACTCAAAATCATGGAGATTGAATAGCATGCTATTAAACAATGAATGGGTCAAGAATGAAATTAGAGAAGAAATCAAAAAGTTTCTGGAAACAAGCAAAAATGAACTCACAACAATCTAAAACTTATGGGAAACAGCTAAGGCAGTCCTGAGAAGGAAATTCATAGTAATACAGGCCTACCTAAAAAAAGATAGAAACATCTCAAACAAACAACCTAACTCTATGCCTGCAAGAACTCAAGGAACAACAACAAAGACAACTCAGAGCAAGTAGAAGGAAGGAAATAACCAAGATCAGAAGAGAATTAAATGACATAGAAACTAAAAGCACAATTCTAAGGGTCAATGAATACAGGAGCTGGTTCTTTGAAAAGATAAACAAAATCGACAAACCTTTAAGCAGGCTCATCAAGAAAAAAAGAAAGGACCCAAATAAACACAATCAGAAATGAAAGAGGATAGATTATAACTGATACCACAGAAATACAAAGGACTGTAAGAAAGTTCTAGAAGAGCTGTATGCCAAGAAATTTGAAAACCTCAGTGAAATGGACAAATTTCTAGAAAAATATAATTTTTCAAAACTCAGTGAAGAAGAAGCAGAAAGTCTGAACAGACCAATAACAGCAGATGAAATTGAAGCAGTAATCAAAAAACTTCCAACACTTCAAAGCCCTTGATGGGATGGTTTCACAGAAGACTTCTACAAACCATTTAAGGAAGAGCCAATCCTTATCCTTCACAGACCATTCCAAAAAATCCAAAATGATGGAAGACTCCCAAACACTTTTCATGAAGCCAGCATCTTCCTAATTCCAAAACCACATAAAGACACAAGAAAGAAAGAAAACTTCAGGTCAGTATCACAGATGAACATAGACATGAAAATCCTCAACAAAATATTGGCAAACTGCATCCAACAATACATTAAAAAGATCATACACTATGGCCAAGTGGGTTTCATCCCAAGGATGTGAGGATGGTTCAACATTCACAAATCAGTAAATGTAATGCACCATATAAACAAAAGCAAAGACAAAAAACACATGATGATATCAATAGATGCGAAAAAAGCATTTGTTAAGGTACAACACCCATTTATGATAAAAACACTCAGGAAAGTGGGAATAGAGGGAATATTCCTCAACCTAATAAAGGCCATATATGAGAGACCTACAGCCAACATCATACTTAATGGGTAAAAACTAAAAACTTTCCCACTGAGATCAAGAATAAGACAAGGTTGTCTACTTTTGCCACTTCCGTTCAACATACTATTAGGAGTCCTAGCCACAGCAATCAGAAAAGAAAGAGAAACAAAAGGCATTCAAATAAGGAAGGAGGAAACAAATATGTCATTGTTTGCACATAACATGATAGTGTACATTGAAAATCCTATAGATTGCACCAAAAAATAAATGACCTTGGCAAAACAGCATGATATAAAGTCAATATTCAGAAATCAAAGGCATTTTTCTCCATTATAAATGAAAGATCAGAAACAGAAATCAGGATAATATCCCATTTGGTATAGCGGGGGGAAAAAAAAACCCTAGGAATACACCTAACCAAGGTGGTTAAAACCTGTACTCAGAAAACTACATGACACTGAAGAAAGAAATCAAGGAAGGCACAAACAAATGGAAGCATATGCTGTGTTCATGGGTTGGAAGAATTAACATCATCAAAATTTTCATAGTTCCAAAACAATTTATAGACTCAAGGCAAAACCTATCAAAGTACCAATGGCATATTTCACAGATATAAAACAAACACTTCAAAATTTTATATGGAACCATAAACAACCCCGAATAGCTGCAACAATTTTGCCAAGAAGAACAAAGTAGGAGGTACCATAATACCTGGTATCAAACTGTATTACAAGGCCACTGTAATCAAAAAGCCTGATACTGGCATAAGAACTGGCACATAGACCAGTGGAACAGAACACAGAGACCAGAAACAAACCCAAGTCTCTATGGTCAATTAATATTTGAAAAAAGGGGAACCAACATAAAATGGAGTAAATATAGCCACTTAAACAAATGGTGTTGGAAGAACTGGACAGCTACATGCAAAAAAAATGAACCTTGAGCACCAACTTACACAAAAATGCACAACATACACAAAAATAAATTTCGGGTGGATAAAACACTTAAATATAACTGTATCACCATAAACGTCCTAGAGGAGAACATAGGCAGGAAAATCTCAGATATTCCACACAGCAACAGTTTTACTGTTATGTCCCCACAGCAAGGGACATAAAGAAAAGAATAAACAAATGGATCTCATCAAAATAGAAGGCTTCTGCACAGCTAAAGAAAACAGTATTAAAATAGAAAGAAAACCAACCATATGGGAAAACATATTTGCCAATGATACCTCATACAAGGGTTTGATCTCCAAAATATATAAAGAACGTACACAACTCCACTCTAAGACAAAAAATAATAATAATAATAATAAAATGGGCAAAGAACTTGAACAGTCACTTCTTCAAGGAGGACATACAGAAGATCCAGAGACACATGAAAAGATGCTCAGTATTGCTAGCCATCAGAGACATGCAAATTAAAACCACAATGTGATATCACTTCACACCAGTCAGAATGGCCATCATAAACAAAGCAACAAACAACAAGTGTTGGAAAGGTTGTGGAGTAAAGGCGATCCTAGTGCACTGTTGGTGGGTTTGTGGATTGGTACAACCACTATGGAAAACAGTATGGAATTTCCTCAGAAAACTAAAAATGGGTCTGCGTTTTTACCCAGCAATTCCACTGCTTGGATTGTATCCTAAGAACCATGAAACACCAATCCAAAAAATCTTATTCACCCCAACGTTCATAGCAGCACAATTTACAATAGCCAAGTGCTGGAAGTAACCTAAGTGCCCATCAGTAAATTAATGGGTCAAAAAACTATGGTACATTTACACAATGGAATTCTATGCAGCAGAAAGAAAGAAGGAGCTCCTACCCTTTGCAACAGCATGGATGGAACTGGAAAGGATTATGCTAAGCAGAATAAGCCAGGCAGTGAAAGACAAATACCATCTGTTCTCACTTTCAACAGGAACCTTAACCACAGAACAAACAAACAAGTGAAATATAACCACAGACACTGAAATAGAGAACAGGCTGACAGTCGCCAGAGAGGATAGTGGAGGGAATTTCACGGAAAGGTTTATAGGAACAAGTATAAAGGACACATGGATAAAAACTAGGGGTGGGTAGAAATGGGAGGGAGGTGGGGAGGACTGGGTGGTGGGAGAGGATGGGTGTAAAAGATAGAAAACTGTACTGGAACAACAATTAAAATTTAAAAAAAAAAGAAAAGAATGTGTATTTTTCTTCTTTGGGATGAAGGGCTCGATATATTTATCAGTTAGGTCCATTGATCTAGGACATTGTTCAATGCCACAATACCTTTGTTGATTTTTTTTTTCGGATTATCTATCCATTTTTGACTGTAGAGTCTTAAAATCCCCTACTATAATTGTGTTGCTGTCAATATGTTTCTTGAAGTTCTCCAAGAGTTTCCTTATGTATTTATTTGGGTGCTCCAATGTTGGGTGCATATATGTTTATGTTTATGTCTTCTTGATGGATTCTTCCCTTGAATGTTATTAAGTGTCCTTCTGGGTCTCTTTATAGCCCTTGTTTTGAAGTTTGTTTTGTCTGATATGAGTATTGATACCCCAGCTCTTCTTTCCTGTCTATTTGCTTGGAATGTTTTGTTCCAACTATTCACTTTCAGTCTGTGTAGGCCTTTAGTTCTGATGTGGGTCTCTTTTGGGCAGCATATGTGTGGGTCATGTTTTCTTATCTATTCAGCTACTCTATTTCTTTTGATTCAGCATTTCATCTATTCACTGTTAAGGTTATTATTGATAGGTATTTATTCATTTTCCTCCTTTGTACCTGTATTCCTATCTCTCTTACTCTTTTCCTTTCTCTTCTTATAGTAGTCCCTTTAGCAATATTTTGTAGTGCTGATTTGGTGGAGGTGTATTCTTTCAGCCTTCTTTTGTCTAGGAAACTCCTTATTTCACCTTATATTTTAATTGAGAGCCTCTCTGGGTAGAGTAGTCTTGGTTGAAGGCCTTTGTTTTTCATTACTTGAAATATTTCTTATCATTCTCTACTGGATTGGAGTGTTTCTGTTGAGAAGTCAGCTGCTAGCCTTAACGGAGCCCCTTTGCATGTTACTTCCAGTTTTTCCATTTCTGCTTTTAAGATTCTCTCTTTGTCTTTAAAACTTGGAATTTTAATTATGATGTTTTGGAGTTGACCGCTTTTGGTTCATCTTGATTGGGGCTCTTTGTGCCTCCTGCACCTGCTTGTTTTTTTTCTTTCTAGAGATTTGGAAAGTTTTCTGTCATTATTTGTTCAAACAGGGTTTCTATCCCTGGTTCCTTTCTTTCTCATTCTGGTATTCCTCTAATTCAAATGTTGCGTTTCATGTTATCTTGGAATTCCCTTAAGCTATCTTGATATTTTTTTAGTCTTTTTTCATGCAGCTGGTCTACCTGGGTGTTTCTTTCCACCTTGTCTTTGAGCTCACTAATTTGGTCCTTTATTTCATCCAGCCTGCTTGCAATTCATTCTTGTGTGTGTGTGTGTGTGTGTGTGTGTGTGTGTGTGTGTGTGTGTGTGTGTTCTATTTCAGAAATTGTGAAATAAAACACCAGAATGGTGCTTTCATAAAGACCTTTCTTCTTTCCTGCCAAGACCCAAGAAAGCACACAAAGATAGAGTGCTTGCCTGAGACTTGCTGTGTCTATTTCTATCAGGAACAGAAGGAACTATGAAGTGCGGCATTTACTGAGCCTGTAGATGCTGGCATTAACTTGCTTGGGCTTACAGGAGTAGGGAAACATATTCTTGATTAGTATGCTTGGCAAGGTCCTACCATGAGCATGGAGATAGGCCTCTTCCATCAATCATATGCCACTGTTGCTCAACAGCATGCAGATGGATAACAAATGTGTTTTGGTAATATTTTAAAGGAAAAAAAGTGCTATTAGAACCTAAGATGTGGCTTTTATTTCCTGTTTCATCAGAAGCCCTTTGAATTTTGAGAACTTTTAAATTGGAATTATTGGAGATGCCTTTTTAGTTGCATTGATGAATGACTTATTCACCTCTGTTCCCTCTCCATATGTTCTTCATTTGAGGCAAACACAATGCTCATTTACCTTTGCATCTTTAGATTAATTGCAAGTGTAACAATCTACCTCCCCAATGTTGGAGCTTAAATTCTGAGGACATCGTTTTTCATTTTAAAATGATGCTGAGTTCAAAAAAGAACAACAGATCAAGATGCTTCTCTGTTTTGTGAAGCATCTCTTGCAGGAACTT
Organism: Tonatia bakeri; assembly: GCA_004024845.1. Classification (NCBI taxonomy): domain Eukaryota; kingdom Metazoa; phylum Chordata; class Mammalia; order Chiroptera; family Phyllostomidae; genus Tonatia; species Tonatia bakeri. The sequence continues at coordinate 99,089 of PVIA01004539.1, forward strand.
AGCTTGAGGAGTTTGGTTCCACTTCCCACAGCTGTTGAGTAGGTGTCATATGTAAATAATAATATCCTGTGTACTTGGGCTTCATTTCACTGTCTTTGTGCTTTAGAAGAACCTGCCAAGTGGGGTGTTTCTCAGAGCTCATGATTGACATTCTAGAAATACTATAGGATCCACTTAGAAGATAATACTCCAGACTACCAAGCTTGTGATTGTTGGCACACTCTTGATCACTACCCACTTCATGTTGACACATGATTTCAAATCACATGAGAAGTGTAGCCTCAGTAAAGAATGAATCTGGTACTCTGAGAGTGCCTATAATCAGGGGAAGACTTTGCACTTCCCACTTGGGTTTTCCTGTAAATCTGTCGTGGTTTTGAGACTGGGATAACTATGTTTGCTGAAGTAGGAACACTGAGGCAATTTTTGCTAGGTAAGCTGTTGTACTGTTGATAGAGCACTAAGCTAGGCATCAGGAGACTTGGCCTGTAATCTCTACCTGGCTAGATATTTGTTCTTGTGAAATGTTCTTAATCTCTCCAGCCACAGTTTTCAAATTTTGAAATGATGGGATTATACAAGATAATTTAAGTATCGTCCTAGCCCTAAATTTGCTCAGGTGACATAAAGCAGTAAACATGAAATAGGGAGTCAGGAAACAGAAGTTCCCCATCCAGGCTCTGCTGCTCATTAACTATGACTTAGGACAAGTCACTTAGCCACACAGCCTCAGTTCTCCATCTTTGGGAGACTGCTGTCTTTCCTACTTGCCTCACCTAGTAGTTGTGCTGATCAGGTAGAGAAACATTTTTTTTTCATTCAGCACTTACTTGCAATTTTTCTGGGGCACCAGCTTGATAGATGGTGAAGGTGTAGAGATTATTAAATTTTCTGTTAATACTAATATTAGCTACAAATTAGTGTGCTCTTCTTCCTACCTACAGGCAGGTAGGTGCAACATCCCATTTAATCTCCATTTTATGGATGAGGAAACTGAAGTTCAAAGAGGTTGAATAACTTACCCAGGACCTGTAGCTAGGGAGAGCTGGCACTGAGATCTTCACCAGAGTTCTGTTCACTATTTTGGTTTTTTAAGCTTTACCATAGGATAAGTTTATTGAGTTGAGACAAATGGTGTGTGTGTGTGTGTGTGTGTGTGTGTGTGTGTGTGTGTGTATTGTGTGTGTGTGTGTATGAAACATTGATTGGTTGCCTCCAGTACACACCAAAACTGAGGATCAAACACACAACCTAAGTATGAGTCCTGACCAGGGATTGAACCTGCAACTTTTTGTTGCATGGGATGATTCTCCAACCAATGGACCTACTCAGGCAGGAGTGTTCTTCATTTTAAAAGTTAAAAAAAACCTCACCTTCTTCCAAGGAACATATGTTACTATTATTGTTTCTTTTCTGAGACATAGTGTTCAAATCCCATGGACTGGAAGCTGTGGGATTGGGGGTGGAGGCCAAGGAGGTGGCTAGCTTGACTGGGGCTAACGAAATGCTCTCTTTGCTCTGGGGAGAGAACTGAAGGAATAGCCACCAGGATACCTGTATTGAATCATTCCCCACACTGCAGAGGTTATCTTTCTCAGGCAGAGCACTCCCCTCCAAGTGGCAACAGCCTGAAGGGAAGCAATAGCCTTGCCCATAGGAATTACTCTTTTCCACCCTGTGGAGCTTAAACCGAGCTGCTGAGTCCAGGTTGAGGCCATAGTAGTGATTAAGTTTAACGACTAATCTGGATTTCTAGGAGCTCTGAGACTTTACCTGACCCTCCCTTGGGCCCAATGCTGGTAAAATTTCAGCTTTGGTGCACAGGCTGGTACTATCTGCACACAAACAGCCACAGAAGAGGAAGCTACAAGCTGTGGGTAGATGATAGTTCCAAACAGGTTGCCCAGGGCCAGTCACAGGCAGCATCTGACATAGGTTTGCTCTGCAGATCTACCTAATACATAGAAACAAACACAAAGAGGTAGCCAAAAAGGAAAGACAAAGAAATAGACCCCAAATGGGGAAAAACAAAACAAAACAAACAAAAAAAAACAACAACAAGAGAATCCTCCAGAAGAAGAACTAAAAGAAAGGGACTCAAGTAATTTATCAGATATAGAGTTTAGAGTAATGATTATATGGATACTTGACAGTATGAAAAAAATATATAGAAGAAATGAAAAGGGCCAGTCAGAAATAAAGAATGTAATATCTGAAGTAAATAATTCACTAGAAGGAATAAACAGTGGGTTAGAAAAAACAGAGAATCAAATCAGCAATTTGGAAGACAAGGTAGAAAAATGCCCAAGCAGAGCAGCAAAAAAAAAAAAAAAAAGAAAGAAAGAAAGAATTAAAAAGAATGAAGAAAGCTTAAGAAAACTTTGGGACAATATGAAGCATAGAAATATCTGCATCATAGGAATATCAGACGAAAGAAAGTGTGAGCAAGAAATCATTAACCTATTTGAAAAAAAATAATGACTGAAAACTTCCCTAGTTTGGTCAAAGAAAAAAACACACACAAGTCCAGGAAGTTCAGAGTCCCAAACAAAATATACCCAAAGATGCCTACAGCAAGACACCTCATAATTAAAATTGCAAAGATTAAAGACAAGGCAAGAATCCCAAAAGCCACAAGAGAGGAGCAGGTAGATACCTACAAGGGAGCTCGAAATAGACTGTTATCTGATTTCTCAACAGAAACATTTCAGGCCATAAGAAGGGAATGGCATGAAATATTCAAGGTGATAAAAAGCAAGGGCCTACAGCTAAGGCTTTTTACCCAGCAAGGCTATCATTTAAAACTAGAGAAATAAAAAGCTTCCCAGACAAGAAACAGCTAAAGGAGTTTTTTTTTTTTAATTCCAAACCAGTACTACAACAAATGTTAAAGGGCTTACTTTAAGAAGAAAAAGAAGAATAAAAAGAAAAAGGAACACAGAGGGAAATAATTTAAAATTAAAATGGCAATAAATACACATCTAACAATTATCACCTTAAATGTAAATTGTTTAAATGGTAAAGCTAAAAGACATAGGGTAGCTGAATAGATAAGAAACCAAGAGCCATATATATACTGTCTCTAAGAGACCAACCTCAGAAATGAAATGCATACACAGACTAAGAGTGAAGGGAATGGAAAAACATATTTCATGCAAATGGAAAGGAAAATAAAGCTGGGGTAGCAATGCTTATATCTAATGAAATAGACTTTAAAACCAAGACTATATTGAGACATAGAAGGACACTACATAATGATAAAGGGAACAATCCAGCAAGAGGACGAACTTCCCTCTCAGGACTGCCTTAGCTATGTCCCATAAGTTTTGGACTGTTGTGTGTTCATTTTCATTTGTTTCCAGAAGCTTTTAGATTTCTTCCTTGACCTGATTGTTAATCCATTCAGTGCTTAGTAGTGCGCTATTCAGTGTCCATGAATTTGAATGTTTTTGAGTTTTTTCCTTGGGGTTAATTTCTACTTTAAAGTCCTTGTGGTCCAAGAAAATGCTCGATATGATATCAATATTCTTGAATTTGTTGAGGCTTGTTTTGTGTCCTATCATGTAGCTCATGTTTGTTTTATAGGCTGGCACTCATTCCACTGAGGCACACCTTCCAGGGTTTGGGTCTATCTTTGAAAATATACCATATACATTTGAAAATAACATGTATTTTGCCTTTGGGGGATGAAAGGTTCTCTACATATCAGCTAAGTCCATTTTATCTTGTGCACCATTTAATTCCACAATATCCTTTTTGATATTTTGTTTGGAAGATCTATCCGTTGTTTTCAGTGTGGTATAAAATCCCCTAGTATAAGTGTGTTGCTGTCTTTTTCTTACTTGAAGTCCTCCAAGATTTTCCTTATATATTTGAGTGCTCCAATGTTGGGTGCATATGTATTTACAATATTTATGTCTTCTTGATGGATTTTTCCCTTGAGTATTATGAAGTGTCCTTCTGTGTCTCTTTTTATGGCTTTTTTTTTGAAGTCTATTTTGTCTGATATAAATATTTTTCCTTGAACATTTAATTGGAATATTTTTTCAATCCTTCACTTTCAGTGTGTGTAGATCTTTTGTTCTGTGGTGGATCTCTTGCAGGCAGCATATGTACTGATCATGTATTCTTAGTCATTCAGCTACCCTATGCCTTTTGGTTGGAACATTTAATCAACTTACATTTAAGATTATTATTGATAGTTAGTCATTGCCATTTTATCCCCTTTGTACCTGTGTTCCTCTCTCACTCATTTTCTTCATCTTCCTAAAGTAGTCCCTTAACATTTCTGAAATGATGGTTCATGGTGGTACATTCTTTGAGGCTTCTTTTGTCTGGGAAACTCCTTATTTTGCCTTCTGTTTTAATTGAGGGCCTTGCTGGGTGGAGTAGTCTTGGTTGCAGGCCTTTACTTTTCATTACTTGGAATATTTCTTGCCTTTCCCTTCTGGTTTGTAGTGCTTTCACTGAGAAGTCAGCTGCTAGCCTTATTTGGGCTCCTTTGTATGTTATTTCCTCTTTCTCTCTTACTGCCTTTAAGATTCTCTCTTTGTCTTGGAACTTTGCCATTTTCATTATGATGTATCTTGAAGTGGGCCTATTTGGGTTCCTCTTGATTGGGACCCTCTCTGCTTCATGGATTTGTGCCAATTTTTCTCTGATCAAATGAGGGAAGTTCTCCATCATTACTTTTTCAAACAGGTTTTCTATCCCTTGCTTCTCTTCTTCTCCTTCTGGGATTCCTATTATACAGATATTGTTACTTTTCATGCTGTCTTGCAGTTGCCTTAACCCGTCTTCTTTCTTTTTAAATCTTTTTTTTTCCTTTTTCTTGCTCTTTCTGTGAATTTTTTTTCTACTTTTCCAACAGTCTGCTGATTCAACCCTCTGCATCATCTAGCCTGCTTTTGATTCCTTCTAATGTGTTCTTCAACTCAAAAATTGTATTCTTCATTTCCTCTTGGCTCTTGTTGATAATTTCTATTTTTTCATGCTAATGTAGCTTGCAGTAAGTTCCTCATAGTTTCCCTGTAGTTTTTTTTTGTAATTCTCAGTGAACTCATTGAGCTTCCTTATAACCATTATTTTGAACTCAGTATCTGATAGTTGACTTCCATCTATTTCATTTAGCTCTATTTCTCAGGATTTCTCCTTTGCTTTCTATTAGGAGTTGTTTCTTTGTCTTCCCATTATTTGTGGGATATTTCTTGTTTGTTTCTGCTTCTTAAAATGCTCCATTTTGACTCCCTGTCTTTGTGGTGTGATCTTCTATAGAAGGAGACCTGTGATATTTAGTGGTGCAGTCTCCTTGAGCTCCTGAGCTTTGCAATCTTGGGATGCCCTTATGTCATTTATGTTGGCTTTATGGATGTGACTGGGTTTTGATTGCTGTTGGTCATTCTTTGGTGGATCCATTCCTTCAGCTGATTGACTCAGGGTCACACCACCCATCACCTCTTTTATGCTATGTGTAGGTGCTGCAAGAACAAAACCACAACTTCTAGAAAACAAACTCACACCTGCAAAAATACCCCCCCTGCAATCCCACCATCAACAGAAAACTTGCCAGTATTAATAAAGGTGTAAAGAGATTAAGACTATTATAAGAAAGAACAGAAAATATGAGATGATCTACTGAAAGAAAATGATTTTGAGAGGGTAGAGAGAAGAGCCCTAAAAGAGATGAGAGTCAGAGCATTGTGAGGAGGGAAAGCAAAATTTACATCATGAATAAAAAAGGGAATGAGGAAGGTGAAATATGCACAAACATGATGGAAAAGAAATGCAGGAAAAACTTGTCACAAGAGTCAGTGGAAGCCCTGGGGTGTACCAAGTCGGCCATGGGCAAATCAGCTCCCAAACAGTTTAATAATGAGGTCCTGATAGCCCACAATGAGTACGGGAAGCAGCATGACATCTCCCCATGGAAGCTCTGCAAGAATCTCAACCAGGAAGCTCAGCAGTATTCAGATGCCCTAGCCAGCACAGAGGATCCTCAAGCACAGCCTGGAGTCTTGTCATGGCCATTGTGGAGAGAACCTAGCCTAGGCATCCTACAATCAGACAGGAAAGGAAGTAGTTGATAGACAGTACAATGAAATCAAGAACTGCAACTTCCATAAGCCTGGCTTCTACTCTGGGACTGGACACTTTATAGCCATGGTATGGAAGAATACAAAGAAGTTGGGAGTGGGGAAGGCCTATGCAAGTGATGGCTCCTCCTTTGTGGTGGCTAGATACTTCCCAGCAGATAATGTCATCAACCAGGGCTTCTTTGAAGAAAATGTCCTACCTCCAAAGAATTAACTTGCCAACTGCAATGAGCAGGTGGAAGACTTAGAGACATGGATATGAAGTGTCTAGAACAATTAAAATGCAGCTAGGTGTCTGTTTTTGTGGGTCTATATGCTTTTGTGTGTGATGCATGTTTAAGTCTCTTGCACACATACTTGGATATATATTTTTACATGAACTCATTCTTATCAAAAGAATGAGACTTCTGGTCAAGATGGAGGCATAGGTGGATGCACCGTACCTCCATGCACAACCGAGATAGGAACAACAACAATTTAGAAGCAGAATAACATCCAGACTGACAGAAAATTGATTTAAATGGAAGTCGGACAACCAAGAAGTTGAAATAGACTTGTTCATTCAGACCGGTAGGAGAGGCGGAGTTGGGCAGCTGGGCACAGGTTGCAACATGGAGAGCAGAGTTGGGACCGGGTGCATAAGGCATATGAGGGTGCGTAAGGCATCCGGGGTGCGTAAGACGGCAGCAGGTGGACCCTGAATGCTCTTGGGGCAGCTGGCAGGCCCCGGCAGAGGGGTGGCACCCCACAGACCCAGTGAGGCAGTGATTGTAAAGCAAGGCAGTGCGTGCAACTCAGGATCCCGGTGCTGGGAAATAGAGCCTTGGGACACTGATCACGGACACCTGTGGAAGTTCGTGAGGAGGGACACCCAGCCTCACAGGAGAGGTCCTTGGAGGGTCCCACAGCATGCACAAGCCCACCCACACGGGAATTGGCAGCAGAGGGGCCCAGTTTGCTTGGGGGAAGCAGCAGAAGGGACTGAGGTCCCACAGAGAACAGAGCAACCACCATTGTTCCCTCTCCACCTCACCCCCACATACAATGTCACAACCCAGCGATGGGGTACCCCGCCCTGGTGAACACCTAAGGCTCTGCCCCCTACTGTAACAGGCATGACCATACCGAGAGAGAGAGAGAGAGAGAGAGAGAGAGAGAGAGAGAGATGGCTCAAACAGAACAAATCAAAGACCCAGAACTCATTCTTTTAAGCGACCAAGAAACAGCCAACCTGTCAGATGCACAGATCAAAACACTGGTGATCAGGAAGCTCACAGAATTGGTTGATTTTGGTCATAAATTAGATGAACAAATGCAGGCTACAATAAGAGAAATGAAGAAAAATGCACAGGGAATCAATAGTGATGGGAAGAAAACTGGGACTCAAAACAATAGAGTGGACCAGAAGGAAGAAAGAAACAACCAAACAAGAAAGAATGGAGAAATAAGAATTTGAAAAAATGAGGAGAAGCTTAGGAACCTCCAGGACATTTAAACATTCCAACATCTGAATTATAGGTTATCCAGAAGGGGAAGAGGAAGAGCAAGATATTGAAAACTTATTTGAAAACATAATGAAGGAGAACTTCCCCATTCTGGCAAAGGAAATAGACTTCCAGGAAGTCCAGGAAGCTCAGAAAGTCCCAAAGAAATTGGACCCAGGAAGGAACACACCAAGGCACATTGTAATTACATTGGTCAAGGTAAAAATGAAGGAGAGAATCCTAGAAGCAGCAAGAGATAAGGGGACAGTTACCTACAAAGGAGTTCCCATCAGACTGTCAGCTGATTTCTCAAAAGAGATTTTACAGGCAAGAAGGGGCTGGAAAGAAGTATTCTAAGTCATGAAAGAGAAGGACCTACATCCAAGATTGCTCTATCCAGCAAAGCTTTCATTTAGAATGGAAGGGCAGATAAAGTGCTTCACAGATAAGGTCAAGTGAAAGGAGTTCATCATCACCAAGCCCTTATTTTATGAAATGTTAAAGGGACTTATCTAAGAAGATTAAAAAAAACTTGTATATGAAAATGACAGCAAACTTACAATTATTAACAATTACACCTAAAACAAAACCAAAAGAAACTAAGCAAACAACTAGAACAGGAACAGAACCACAGAAATGGAGATTACATGGAGAGTTATCAATAGGGGAGTGGGAGGAGGAGAGAGGGGGTAAAGGTACAGAGAATAAGTAGCATAGAGGGTAGGTAGAAAATAAACAGGGGGAGGGAAAGAATAGTATGGGAGATGTAGAAGCTAAAGAACTTAAGACACATGAACTAAAGGAGGAGAATGTGGGTGGGAGGGGGTGGGTAGGGTGGAGGGGAGTGAGGGGGAAAATGGGACAACTGTAATAACATAATCAATAAAATATATTTTTAAAAAAGAATGAGCCAATGAAACCTTTACTTTGATTGTTAGACCACAATTATTTGGACTTTGGGAGAAAAAAATCAATTTTCCAACTTTTTGTTATTTTTTAAAAATATTTTATTGTTGTTCAAGTACAGTTGTCTGCATTTATCCCCCACCCCTCCCCCCTTTTTGCTATTTTTAAGCAAACATTTGTACCTTTCTTACTTATAATATCCATTCCTGAACTTTTTGTATTTCAATTTTTTGTGATGCTGAGAAGTGAAGTTCATCTCCTGTGATCTTCATGCATTGTAACCTACTTGTGGTATATATTTAAGAATCAATTAATAAATTTAAAAAAAGATCACAAATCATGGTGAAGACGCAGTGGATTTCATTTCAGTAGCCTTTAGTATTTACCATTGTTTTTTCTTTCCGAATCAGCCTCTGGTGATGTCAGATGGTAACCCCATCTGGCCTTAGGCAACTTGTTCAACACTTCCAGGGATCTACTGACTGTGGCTGTCTCCTTTAGTTATTAATCTAGTCTCTCTGCACTCAGCAATAAGGCCTAAGCACCACATTGTGGGGCAGAATACCCCCTGGGGTCAGTGTTCTTGGTTCCCCTCAAGCTGCTGCTGCTCAGGGGGGAGTGGTCTGCCTGAGCATGATGGTTACTGCAGTATGGGAGATGACTCAGCACTGGGATCCTGGCACCTACTCTCTCAGCTCTCTCCCCAAAGCTTCCATTTCCAGTCTTTCCTCAGGCATCTCCAGTCCACTCTGTCCCCACATTTTCTGGAGCCCTGGCTAAGTGACTGCAAGTGAAAATTTGTGTGTTGGCCCTTTATAAGGCTCTTTGCATCTCCAGCTATCAATCTCTGGCAGAGGGAAGCCCTGCCACCTTTCACCATTGGTTATTTTCTGTGTACTTTTTGAGCTCTGGTGCTCTAGGCTGGGGATCCCAGCTTAGGATTTAGACCTGACTCTTCTCAGGGAGATCCAACCAGCTGCTTAATTATCCCTCCAGTGCTGCTGCCTGTGGGTGCCCAGCCAGCTTTCTTGAGTCTCCACTGCACTCCTTACCAGTCAGGTTGTACTGAAGCTGATTCTTCTGTCTGTCCAAGGTTATAAGGCTTCTTTCTCACTACAACTCAGTTGTTTGTTCCAAGTGATTTCTCCACAATGCAATTGTAATTCCAGATTTGTCCTGAGGGTAGGTTAGTGTAACTTCCATTCATTCCTCTACTATCTCTGCCAATCAACTGAACATATATTTTAATTTTTATTGAATATACAGGGATACATTAGGCAAAATACACAGTAAGCAAAAGTATATTGACAGTTGTTCATATGGAAAATAATACAATAATTAAAAATATAATACAATAATAAAATGTGTTTTACTTGCTCACAACTGTCAATATACTTTTGCTTACTCATATTCAAAGGAATAGAATTAGCTAGGTTGTATTGTAACTATTTCATTGTTTGAAGACCTTCCATATTGTTTTTCCATAGCAGGTGCACCAATTTATGTTCCCATCAGCTGAGGGTTCTGATTTCCCTACATCTTCCCTAACACATGTTGCTGTCTGACTTTTTTATCTAGCCATCCTAGTGGGTGTGTAGTCATATCTCATTGTGGTTGTGGGTTACATTACTCTGATACCTAACGATGTTGCACAGAATTTCATGTGTTTATTGGTCATTTGTATATCAACTTTGAGGCAATATCTGTTCAGATTCTTTGCTCATTTTTAATAGGGTTGTTCTAATTTTTATTGTTGAATTGTAAAAGTTCTTTGTATATTATATATGCAAGTCCCTTATCAGGTGGATGATTCATAAATATTTCCTTTCATTCTGTGGGTTGTCTTTATATTTTGTTGATGATATCAATATATGTGTATTAAACAATATAGTTTTAGATAGTCTGTGAGTCAAAGAATAAATTTTGATAGAAATTAGAAAATGTTTGGACCTAAATAAAGATGAAACACAGAATTATAAAATTTCTAAGGTGCAAGGCTTCTGTCACAAGGGAGGTGTAGGTAAACATACTTGACCTCCTTGCACAACTACAACAAAAATTACAACTAGACTACAAAATGAATATCACCCAGAAATGTAGAGAATCAAACTGTATGGAAATCCAACAATGAAGAATTTAAAGAAGTTACATTCATCCAGATGGGTAGGAGGGGTGGAGATACAGAGATGCATATTGAGGCGTGAAGAGTTTGAGAGGCATGGAGACACAGAAAGAGTGGTTCCACACCCATGTGCGGTGGATGAAAATTGGGAAGGATACTTCAGGAGCCAGGGACCCCAGCCCCAGATCAGACCACACAACCCAGGGTTCCAGCATCATGAAAATAATCTCCCATAACATCTGGCTATAAAAACTAGTGAGGGTTGGGGCATCAGAAAAAAACTATGGTTTTCTCAGGAGACTCCTGTGAAAGAGCCCACGAGTCATAGTAAATCATGAGAGATTTACTATGTACATAGACTCCTTCCCTCTGGGATTCAGTATCGGGGCAACAGATGGAAGGGCACCAGTGACATACAGGAGAAATTGAAGTGGCTGACAACAAGGTGAGTGCTGGGAGACAGCTTCCTCCTGGACAAAACTCCAGAGTCCATGTAGCAGCATTATCTCCTCTCTGAGCCCTCCCCTCCACAGAGCTACAGAGTGGTGACTTGGGTTGCCCTGCCCTGCAAGTTCTGCCCCATTCAACTTATTGGTGTGTTTTTCTGCAATAGACTATGCTACTAAGATGGGGAGTCAAAGCAGCTATACCTAATACATAGAAACAATCACAGGGAGGCTGCAAAACTGAGGAGAAAAGAAATATGACCCAAATGAAACAACAAAACAGTATTCCAGGAAAAGAACTAAATGAAATAGAGATAAGCAACCTATCAGATACAGAGATCAAAACACTGGTTATCAAGATGTTCAAAGATCTCACTGGTACTTCAACAGCATAAAAAAGACCCAGAATAAATGGAGGTTACATTAAGTGCAGTAAAGAGAAATCTACAGAAAACCAACAATGGAGAGGATGAAGCTGAGAATCAAATAAATTACTTGGAATTTAAGGAAGAAAAAAGCATTTAATCAGAACAACAAGAAGAAAAAAGAATTCAAAAAAAGGAGGATGGGCTTACAAGGCTCTGTGACACCTACAAACATACCCATATTGGAATCATAGAGGCACCACAAGGAGAAGAGAAAGAGAAAGAAATTGAAAACCCATTTGAAAACATAACAAAAGAAAACTTCCCTAATTTTGGTGATGAAAATAGATATACAAGTCCAGGAATCACAGAGCATCCCAAACAAGATGATTCCAAAGAGGACCACACCAAAACACATCATATTAAGCTACCTATGATTAAATATGAGGAAAGAATCTTAAAGGCAGCAAAAGAAGAGCAAATAGTTACCTATGAAGGAGTTCTCAAAAGACTGTTGGTTGATTTCTCAAAAGAAATGCCGAAGGCTAAAAAGGATTGCCAAGAAGTATTCAAAGTGATGAACTCAAAGACCTACAGCCTAGATTACTATATCTAGAAAAGCTATTATTTAGAATGGAAGGGCAGATAAAGTGCTTCCCAGACAAGAGAAAGCTAAAGAATTTAGTCACCAAGCCATTATTATATGAAACTTTAAAGAGACTTCTTTTAACTTTTTTTTTAGTTTTTTACTGATATTCCAATACAGTTGTCTCCATTTTCCCACCACTACTTTCCCCTACCCTACCCATGCCCACCTCCCACCCTCAGTCCCATGCCCCCTCGGATACATCCATGGGTCTAAAGGGACTTCTTAAAGAAAAAAAAAAACGTTGAAACTATGAACATTAAAATAGCAATAAATTTGCAAGTATCAACAATTAAATCTAAAAAACAAACTAAGCAAACAAGCAGAACAGGAACAGGCTCATAGATATGGAGATCATTTGGATGCTTATCAGCAGGGATGTGGGGAGAATGGGGGGAAAGGTGCAAAAATTAAGAAGTACAAATTGGACATCCAGCCAAGATGGAGGTGGAGGTAGACACAGTGTGCCTCCTCGCACAACCAAAAGAAGGACAACAACAATTTGAAAACAAAAACAACCAGAACTGACAGAAAATCAAACTGTATGGAAGTCCAACAACCAAGGAATTAAACAAGACACATTCATCCAGACTGGTAGAAGGGGCAGAGTCTGGCAGCCGGGGCCTAGAGGACTCTTGGCAAAGCAGCGGCTGGTGGACCAGGGTGTGCAAGGCCACGGCTGGTGGCTGGCCCCTGGTGGACCCAGCGAGGCAGCAGATTGCGGAATGGGGCACAGTGCACAAGACTGAAGCTGGCCAGTACGATGGCAGCTGACAGACTGGGTGGTCCTACACTTGCATGCAGATAAACCAGGTGAAACTAGGGAGTGGGATGGACCACACAACCCAGGGTCCCAGTGTGGGGAAATAAAGCCTCAAAACACTGATTGAAAACACCTGAGGGGATTAAGGCAGCAGTGGGAGAAATTCCCAGCCTCTCACAGGGGAGCTTGTTGGAGAGACCCAAAGGGTCCTGGAACATACACAAGCCAACACACATGGGAATCAGCACCAGAAGAGCCCAATTTGCTTGCGGGAAGCAGGGGGAGTGACTGAAAGCTGGCAGAGAGCAGAGCAAGTGCCATTGTTCCCTCTCAGACCACTTCCCCACTACGGAATCACAACGCAGAGACGTGGGTTACCCCACCTGGGTGAATACCTAAGTTTCTGCCCCTCACTACATAACAGGCACATCAAGACAAAAAAAAAATGGCCCAAATGGAAGAACAGATCAAAGCTCCAGAAAAAATACAACTAAGTGATAAAGAGGTAGCCAACCTATCAGATTCACAGTTCAAAACACTGGTAATCAGGATGCTCACAGAATTGGTTGAATTTGGTCACAAATTAAATGAAAAAACGAAGGCTGTGCTAAGTGAAATAAAAAAACATACAGGAAACCAATAGTGATGGGAAGGAAACTGGGACCAAATCAACGGTGTGGACTGGAAGGAAGAAACATCCAATCAGAAAAGAATGAAGAAACAAGAATTCAAAAAAAAAAATGAGGAGAGGCTTAGGAGCCTCCAGGACATCTTTAAAGTTCCCAGCATCCAAATTATAGGGGTACCAGAAGGAGAAGAGGATGACCAACAAGCAGTAAAGTTCTTTGAACAAATAATAAAGGAGAACTTCCCCAATCTGGCAAAGGAAATAGACTTCCAGGAAGTCCAGGAAGCTCAGAGAGTCCCAAAGAAGTTGGACCCAAGGAGGAACACACCAAGGCACATCATAATTATGTTACCCAAGGTTAAAATGAAGGAGAGAATCCTAGAAGCAGCAGGAGAAAAGGAGGCATTTACCTACAAAGGAGTTCCCATCAGACTGTCAGCTGATTTCTCAAAAGAGACCTTACAGGCAAGAAGGGGCTGGAAAGAAGTATTCCAAGTCATGAAAGGCAAGGACCTACATCCAAGATTGCTCTATCCAGCAAAGCCTTCATTTAGTATGGAAGGGCAGAAAAAATGCTTCTCAGATAAGGTCAAGTGAAAGGAGTCCATCATAACCAAGCCCTTGTTATGTGAAATGTTAAAGGGATTTATCGAGGAAAAAGAAGATAAACATATGTACAGTAAAATGATAGCAAACTCACAATTATTAACAACCACACCTAAAACAAAAACAAACTAAGCAAACAACTAGAAGAGGAACAAACCACAGAAATGGAGATCACATGGAGGGTTATCAACATGGGAGTGGGAGAAGGAGAGAGGGGGGAAAGGTACAGAGAATAAGCAGCATAGATGGTAGGTAGAAAATAGACAGGGGGAGGGTAAGAATAGTATGGGAAATGTAGAAGCCAAAAAACTTATATGTATGACACATGGACATGAACTAAAGGGGGGAAATGTGGGTGGGAGGGGGCTGCAAAGTCAAGGGGAGTGAACGGGAAAATGGGACAACTGTAATAGCACAATCAATAAAATATATTTAAAAATGAAGTATAAATTAGTAGGTAGAAAATAGAGAGGAGTGTGTTAAAAACAGTATAAGAAATGGAGTAGCCAAAGAACTTATATGCATGACCTATAAGACATTAACTAAGATGGGGAATGCTCGAGAGAATGGGGATATTGGGTGGTGGGGGAAAATTGGGACAACTGTGATAGTGTAATCAATAAAGTTTATTTTAAAAAGAAAACTAAAATTTATAATGTGCAGTTAAACAGTGCTTATAGAGAATTCTTTAGTATTCAATGCTTAGTTTGGAAAATAAGAAAGATCAAAAACAAATTATTTAAGCTTTCACTTTAAGCAATTGTTTAAGCAGTTATTTACTAGGCATTGCTAGATTGATCTCCAAAATGGTTATGCCAGTTTGTGCTCCCAGCAGCAGTGTGTATTCACATCATTAACATTCCTGATATTGTTAGCTTTTAATATTTTGTCAGATAGGTGAATGTGAACTGCGTCCTCTTGATTTAGTTTGTATTTCCCTCATTACTAAGGAGTTGACTAACGTTTCATATCTTTAATGGCCTTTCAATTCTCATCCTCTGTGTAGTACCTATTCCCAGTTTTGCCCCCTCTACTTGGCTTGTCTTTCTTTTACTTTTTGATCTGAGGAAGTTGTAAGATATAATAAATGTGAATTACTTCCAGTTATATCTGTTAAAAATACCTGCTCCTAACTCATACCATACACAAAAATAAAATCGAGGTGGATAAAAGACTTAAATATAATTTGCAACACCATAAAAGTCCTAGAGGGGAACATAGGCAGCAAAATTTCAGATATTCCATTTAACAATATTTTCACTGATGTGTCCCATAAAGCAAAGGATATAAAGCAAAGAATAAGCAAATGGGACTACATCAAATTAAAAGGCTGCTGCTTGGCTAAAGAAAACATCAGAAAAATGAAAAAGGAACCAATCAAATGGGAAAATATATTTGCCAACAATACCTCAGACGAGGATTTGCTTTCAAAAATATGTAAAGAACTCCCATGACTCTACAACAGGAAGACAAAAAATCTAATTAAAAAATGGGCAATGGACATGAACAGACACTTCTCCAAGGAGGTCCTACAGAGGGCCCAGAGATATATGAAAGAATGCTCAGCATCACTAGCCATCAGGGAGATGCAAATTAAGACTACAATGAGATACCACTTCACACCGGTGAGAACGGCCATCATAAATAAATCAACAAACAAGTGCTGGTGAGGTTGTGGAGAAAAGGTAACCCTAGTACACTGTTGGTGGGAATGCAGACTGGTGCAGCCACTGTGGAAAACACTATGGACTTTTCTCAAAAAAAAAAAATCTAAACTAAAAGTAGAACTGACTTTTCACCTGGCAATTCCACAGCTGGGATTATACCCTAAGAATCTTGAAATGCCAATTCTGAAGAACATATGCACCCCAATATTCACAGCAGCTCTATTTACAATAACCAAGTGCTGCAAACAGCCTAAGCACCCATCAGTAAATGAGTGGATCAAAAAGCTGTGGTACATTTACACAATGGAATAACACAAAGAAGAAAGAAAGAAGTAGCTATTACTCTTCACAACAGCATGGATGGAACTGGAGAGCATTAGCTAAGTAAAATAAGCCAAGTGGTGAAAGACAAATACCATATGATCTCACCTATAATTGGAACCTAATCAACAAAACAAACAAGCAAGCATAATAGAACCAGAGACATGGAAATAAAGAACAACCTGACAGTGACCAGAAGGACAGGGAGAGGGGGAAACAAGGAGAAGGGTCTTGTCAAGAAACATATATAAAAGACCCATGGACAAAGACAAGGTTGAGAGACGATTGAATGTGGGAGTTGGTGCATTGGTAAGGCATGGGAGAGTAATGGGGGGGGATGGGGACAACTGTAATTGAACAGCAATAAAAATGTTTTAAAAAAACAAAATATCTTCTCCTAGTCTTTAGTTATGTTTGAACTTCATATTGTCTTTGTTGTATGAATGTTTTAATTTAAAACTCCATTTTATTAGTATTTTAAAAATATGGTTTGTGTTTTTTTTTCTCATAAGGAGTCATATTTTATCACAAATATAGTCTATATGCTCTTTCAAATTTTTTAATGTTTTATTGTTATGTATTGCTTTCTAATTTATTTTGAACTATTTTTGTATACGGATTTCCTTTCTCCACATGGCTATCAAATTATCTAACCACCATTTATCAAACTGTCTATCCTCCTACCTCTCTGCTGTTCTACCATTGTCATATATTAACTTTCTCTACATTTGTGGATTACTTTCTGAGCTTGCTGTTCTGTTTCACTGGTCTGCTTTATTTTGTCTTTATGCCTATACCACATGGTTTTATTACTATAACCTTATAATAAATATCTCTACCTGGTAGCATGAACTCCCTGCTCATTCTTTCGTTCTTGTTCATGAGTGTTTTGACTTTTAGCCCATTGGTCTTCCACATAAATTTTATGGTCAGTTTATCAAGTTTGATGAAAAAATACGTTAGGATTTTTATTGGGATTGGATTGAATTTATAGATTAGTTTTGGAAGAATGGCTATCTTTGTAATACCAAGTCTTCTTTCTCACATAAATGTGGGTGTTTTTTCATTTGAGGGATCAACTGAACTAACAAAAAGTGGTATACCTCCGGGAATCAACTTGACAGATGCCAGAGATAATAATACTTAAGGTAAAGTACCTTAAAATGTGAGTAGAATTTCTACTGAGTGCTGTTCCATAACTGTCAATTGTGCATATAGGACCAACACAGTGGGTTTTTTTCTACTGTGTCCTTTTGTGTTTTTAATGCTATATCTGTTTGTTTCCTCCAGGTCCTAAGTGCACAAGGACTTTGCACAAAAATCTAGGCTGGGAAGAACATGAGAGTCTAAATAGTTCCACTTCTGAGTATAAAGGTCACACCCTCTGCCTTTAGTGGGCAAATCATAGGAATTAATGGAGTTGGTCTAGATTGAAAGGAAACATTTTGACATGCTTTGATGACCATAGAATGACAACTATCCTATGAGTTTCTAGTTTGTTTGTTTGTTTTTTCATTTCATATGGTTCTGGGGCCATTGTTGATATACATACAGCATATCATAGTAGAACACAGTTATATGATGCCTATATATGAGTATTACTAAGTATTTAGATACATGACCAAATTGTTCAGTGTTCATCCACATGGTTAGTGTAGAACTTTAGCCAAGGTTTCACTGTTTACCAGGCATTTGCCTTTTTGTCTGTTAGATAACCGAAGCTTTCCAGTTCTGTAACACTTCCTTCTATATCTGGACACTTAGGATTATTATTTTTTAGTTATTAGACTCTCATTTTGGAGCAGCTTCAGTGTTACAGAAAAAGTGAGTATAAAGTACAGAGAGTCTCAATATACTCCCTCAGTTTCCCTTATAATTAATACCTTATATTGGTGTGGTACATTTGTTACAATTGATGAACCAATATTATGCATTATCATTAACTTGAGTCCACAGTTTCCATTAGGGTTGACCCTTTGTGTTGCATAATTCTATGAGTTTCTAACAAATGCATAATGTCTTGTATCCATCATTAGAGAATCATGTAGAATAGTTTCACTGCCCTAAATATCCCTTGGGTTTTACCTCTTCATCACTCCCCCACTCTCCTCAAATTTGTGGCAATCACTAATTTATTTCTCCCATAGTTTTCCTTTTTCCAGAATGGCATATAAATTGAACTATATGTTATGTAGCCTTTTTAATTTTTATTTTAATTTCGTTCAAATACAGTTTACTGCCTCTTACCCCCACCCCAGCAGACCCCCCAGCCCTACCTACCACCCTCCCATTTCCACCATCCCTTGTTATTGTTCATGTGTCCTTTAAAGTTCTTCCTGCAAACCCTTCACCCTTTTCCCCTAAAATTCCCTCCCCTCTCCCATATGGTCACTGTCATCCTGTTCTCTATTTCAGTGTCTTTGGCTATATTTTGCTTGTTTGTTTTGTTGATTAGGTTCCTGATAAAGGTGAGATCATATGGTATTTGTCTTTCACTGCCTGGCTAATTTCGCTTAGCATAATGCTCTCCAGTTCCACCCATGCTGTTGTAAAGGGTAGCAGCTCCTTCTTTCTTTCTGCTGCATTGAATTCTATTGTGTAAATGTACCATAGTTTATTGATCCATTTCTTTACTGAAGGGCACCTAGGTTGCTTCCAGCACTTGGCTATTGTAAATTATGCTACTATGAACATTGGGGTGCAAAGGTTCTTTTGGATTGGTGTTTCAGGGTTCTTAGGATATAATCCAAGCAGTGGAATTGCTGGGTCAAAAGGCAGATCCATTTTGAGTTTTCTGAGGAAATTCCATACTGTTTCTCATAGTGGTTACACCAGTCTACAATCCCACCAACAGTGCACTAGGGTTCCTTCCCTTTTCTCCACAACCTTTCCAACACTTGTTGTCTGTTGCTTTGTTTATGATGACCATTCTGACCAGTGTGAGGTAGTATCTCACTGTGGTTTTTATTTGCATCTGTCTGACAGCGACTGACAGTGAGCATCTTTTCATGTGTCTCTGGACCCTCTGTGTGTCCTCTTTGGAGAAATGTCTGTTCAAGTCCTTTGCCCATTTTTTAATTGGGTTTCTTGTCTTAGAGTGGATCATGTGAGTTCCTTATATATTTTGGAAATCAAACCCTTGTCTGAGATATCATTCCCAAATATGTTTTCCCATGTGGTTGGTTCTCTTTCTATTTTAATACTGTTTTCTTTTCTTTTTTTTTAATTTTTTTTTAGATTTTATTTATTTATTTTTTTAGAGAGGGAAGGGAGAGAGAGACAGAGAGTGAAACATCAATGTGCGGTTGCTGGGGGACATGGCCTGCAACCCAGGCATGTGCCCTGACTGGGAATCGAACCTGCGAAGCCTGGTTCGCAGCCCGCACTCAATCCACTGAGCTACGCCAGCCAGGGCCTTAATACTGTTTTCTTTAGCCATGGAGAAGCTTTATACTTTTATGAAATCCCATTTGTTTATTCTTTCCTTTATGTCCCTTGCTCTAGAAGACATATCTGTGAAAATATTGCTGCATAAAATATCTGAGATTTTCCTGCCTATTTTCTCCTCTAGGACTTTAATGGTGTCACAACTTACATTTAAGTCTTTTATTCACCTTGAATTTATTTTTGTGTATAGGTTAAGTTGGTGATCGAGTTTCATTTTTTTGCAAGTAGCTGTCCACATCTCCCAACACTATTTGTTGAAGAGGCTATTTTTACTCCATTTTATGTTGCTTCCCCCTTTGTCAAAAATTAATTGGCCATAGAGACTTGGGTTTATTTCTGGGCTCTGTTTTCTGTTCCATTGGTCTATCTCTCTGTTTTTATGCCATTACCAGGCTGTTTTGATTACAGTGGCCTTAAAGTTTGATATCAGGTATTGTGATCCTTCTTACCTTGCTCTTCCTTCTCAAAATTGCACCAGCTATTTGGGGTCATTTATGGTTCCATATAAATTTTGGAAATGTTTGTCTTATATCTGTGAAATATGCCATGTTAAGTTCATAGGTATTGCATTGAATCTGTAAATTGCTTTGGGTAGTATGGACATTCTGATGACGTTAATTCTTCCAATCCATGAACATGGTATATGTTTCCATTTTTCTGTGTCTTCCTACATTTCTTTTTCCAGTGTTGTATAGTTTTCTGAGTACAGGTCTTTCACCTCCCTGATTAGGTTTATTCCTAGGTATTTCATTTTTCTTGTTGCTATATCAAATATGATTTTTTCCTGATTTCTGCTTCTGATATTTCATTGTTCATATATGGAAATTATTTTGATTTCTGAATATTGACATTGTATACCGTTGTTTTGTCAAATTCACTTATTAGGACAAGCAGTTTTTTGGCCAATTCTATAGGATTTTCTGTGTACACTATCATGTCATCTTCAAAGAATGACAGTTTTCTTTCCCCCTTTCCAATTTGTATGCCTTTTATTTCCTTTTCTTGTCTGATTGCTGTAGCTAAAACTTCTTATACTATGTTGAATAGAAGTTATGGAAGTGGACAAACATGTCTTGTTCCTTATCTTAGTGGGAAAGCTTTTAGTTTTTGCACACTGAGTATGATGTTGGCTGTAGGTCTCTCATATATGGCCTTTATTATGTTGAGGAATGCTCTCTTTATTCCCACTTTGCTGAGTGTTTTTATCATAAATGGGTGCTGTACCTTATCAAATGCTTTTTCCACATCTATTGACATGATCATGTGATTTTTGTCTTTGCTTTTGTTTATGTGATGTATTACTTTTACTGATTTGTGAATATTATACCATCCTTGCATTCCTGGGATGAATCCCACTTGGTCATGGTGTATGATCTTTTTAATGTATTGTTGGATGCGGTTTGCCAATATTTTGTTGAGGATTTTAGCATCTATGTTCATCAGAGATATTAGCCTGAAGTTTTCTTTCTTTCTTTTGTCTTTATCTGGTTTTGGGATTAGGATGATGCTGGCTTCATAAAAAGTGTTTGGGAGTCTTCCATCATTTTGTTTTTTTTGGAATAGTCTGTGAAGGATAGGGGTTAGCTCTTCCTTAAATGCTTTGTAGAATTCTTCTGTGAAACCATCCCATCAAGGGCTTTGGTGTGTTGGGATTTTTTTTGTTACTACTTCAATTTCTTCTGTTATTGGTCCGTTCAAGCTTTCTGCTTCTTCATTGAGTTTTGCAAGATTATGTTTTCCTAAAAATGTGTCCATTTCACCTAGGTTTTCAAATTTCTTGGCATACAGTTTTTCATAGTAATTTCTTACAGTCCTTTGTATTTCTGTTGTGTCAGTTGTAATCTCTCCTTGTTCACTAATGATTGTCTTTATTTGGGTCCTCTCTATTTTTTCCTTGATGAGCCTGCTTAAAGGCATGTTAATTTTGTTTATCTTTTCAAACAACAAGCTCCTGGATTCATTGTTCCTTAGTACTGTGATTTTAGTTTCCATGTCATTTAATTTTGCTCTGATCGTGGTTATTTCCTTCCTCCTCCATGCTCTGGGCTGTCTTTGTTACTGTTCCTTGAGTTCTTGTAGGCATAGGGTTAGGTTGTTTATTTGAAATGTTTCTATATTTTTTAGGTAGGCCTGTTTCACTATGAACTTCCCTCTCAGGACTGCCTCTGCTTTGTCCCAGAAATTTTGGGTTGTTGTGAGTTCGTTTTTGTTTGTTTCCAGAAACTTTCTCGTTTCTTCCCTAATCTCATTCTTGACCATTCATTTGTTTAATACCATGCTATTCAATCTCCATGAATTTCAGTGTTTTGGGTTTTTCTCCTTGGGGTTAATTTCAGTCCCTTGTGTTTGGAGAAAATGCTTGATATGATTTCAATTTTTGTGAATTTGTTTTAGTTTGTTTTGTGTCCTATCATGTGGTCTATCTTTGAAAATGTTCCATGTACATTTGAAAAGAATGTGTATTTAGCTTCTTTGGGATGAAGGGCTCTCTCTATATATATATCAATTAAGTCCATTTGATCTAGGGCATTGTTTAATGTCACAATATATTTGTTGACATTTTGTTTGGAAGATCTATCCACTTTTGACGTGTTGTGTTAATACTCCCTGCCATAATTGTGTTGCTGTCAATATCTTTCTTGAAGTCATCCAAGATTTTCTTTATGTATTTGGGTCCTCCTATGTTGGTCACATATATATTTACGATGTTTATATCTCCTTGGTGGATTCTTCCCTCGATTTTTATGAGGTGACCCTCTGGGCGTCTCTTTATGGCCCTGTTTTTGAAGTCTATTTTGTCTGCTATGAGTATTGCTACCCTGGCTTGTTTTTCCTGTTCATTTGCTTGGAAAATTTGTTTCCAGCCCTTCACTTTCAGTCTGTGTATGTCTTTTGTTCTGAGGTGGGTGTCTTGTAGGTAGCAAATGTGTGATTCATGCTTTCGTATCCATTTAGCCATTCTATGTCTTTTGATTGGAACATTTAACCCATTTACATTTAAGGTTATTATTGATAGGTACTTATTCATTGCCATTTATTTATGTGTGTTCCTCTCTTTCTCTTTTCCTTCCTTTTCTGAAAGCATGCCCTTTAGCATCTCTTGCAGAGCTGGTTTGGTGGAGGTGTATTTTTTTAGACTTCTTTTGTCTGGGAAGCTTATTTGGCCTTCTATCTTGATTGAGAGCCTTGCTGGGTAAAGTAGCCTTGATTGCAGGCCTCTGATTCTCATTTCCTGGAATATTTATTGCCATTCTCTTCTGGCTTGGAGTGTTTCCATTTAGAAGTTAGCTGCTAGCCTTATTGGGGCTCCCTTGTGTGTTACTTTCTATTTTTCCCTTGCTGCCTTTAAGATTCTCTCTTTGTCTTGGAATTTTGCCATTTTAACTATGATGTGTCTTGAAGTAGGCCTCTTTGGGTTCCTCTTGATTGGGACTTCCTGTGTTTCCTAGATTAGTGTGACTTCTTCTCTCATCAAATTATGGACGTTTTCCATCATTACTTTTTCAAGTAGGTTTTCTATCCCTTGCTATTCTTCTCTTTCTGGTATCCCTATTATAAGGATATTATTACATTCCATGTTGTCCTGCATTTTTCTTAATCCCTCTTCATTCTTTCTGAGCCTCTTTTCCCTTTCTAGCTCTTCCTGGGTATTTTTTTTTCTACCATGTTCTCTAGCTCACTGATCTGATCCTCTGCTTTATCTATCTTTCTTTTTATTCTTTCTACTGTGTTCTTCAGTTCAGAAATAGTATTCTTTATTTCCCCTTGACCCTTGTTGATAGTTCCTATTTCCTTTTTCATGCTGATATACTTTGCAGTGAGTTCATTGCAGTTTCCCTGTAGTTCTGGTAATTCTCTGTGAGCTAACTGAACTTCCTAGTAACCATTGCTTTGAACTCAATATCTGATAGTTGAGGTACCTCCATTTCATTTAGCATTCTTTCTGAAGCTTCCTCCATTCCTTTCATTTGGGGGTTGTTTCTTTGTCTTCCCATTGTTTATGAACTCATCTTGTTAGCCTCTGCTTCTTAAATTTATCTGTTCTGGCTCTCTGGATTTATGGTGTGAACTTCTATGCTAGAATGTCTGTGAGATTCAGTGAGATTCCTTAATCTCCTGAGCTTGCTGATCTTGGCCTGTCATTTATATTGGCTCTGTGCATATTTTTGTGTTTTGATTGTTGTTGGATCTTTTTTTGTTGGTTCCTTCCCTCCATCTGGTTAACTGAAGGTCACTCCATCCACCACGTTTTATATTCTGTTGTGCAGGTGTAGACAGTTTGTGTTGAAGCTGACTCTTCTGTGTGTACAAGGTTTTGAGGCTTCTCTCTTGCTCTCATTCAGTTGTTTGTTCTGGGTAATTTCTCCACCTTTTAGTTGTATTTCCATGTCTGTCCTGGATTGTGGTTAGTGTGGCTTCCACTTTCTCCTTCACCTTCTTCCATTGTTATCCGTTGTTTGTTTCTTTGTTGGTGGGTTTCCTCTTCCAGCAGGTGTGGTGGTTTTCATCCCTCCCACCTTTCAAGTTTTCTGGAATAGCAAAGCAAAATTTATCTCATTGTCTGTGTTGTTTGGTTGACCCATGTTTGAGTTTAACTCTGCTCTTTTCTCTACTCCAGGTATTATTGTCCTACCTGTAGGAAGAGAAGAGGGAAAGTGGGAAAAGAAGGAAGGGAGAAGGAGTAAAAAAGGAAATGAAAGAAGGAATAAGGAGAAAACAAAATAGAAAAAAGAGAGAAGGAAAGGAAGAAAAAATTAAGAAAAAAGAAGAAAGGGAGAAGGAATAGAAAAGAGAAGGACAGAAAGGAACAAGGCATTTAAGGAAAAAAAGCCTTCTGCTGACTTTAAACTGGTCAGGCCAGGTCTGCTGGTCTTTCTGGCTGTGTCAGGCTAAGGAGGGATTGTTTTTTGTTTTTCTCCCTTCCTGAGCCACACTTTTTGCTGTTGTCCAACCTCCAGCCCAGTTCTTCAATGCCCTTCTTCACCCAGCCTAGGCCTTTAGTCTACCAGTTGTACTGTCCTTGAGGTGCACCAATTATGGGCAACTCACACACCACCTTCTTGCTCTTTGTTGTCTTAGATGCTAGAGACTCTCAGCACCCCTTCAGGGTAGTTCAGCCTCCCACTGAGTCAATCCTTTCTGGGGACTGCGGCTACCCTCTGTGGGGCTTTTCCACCTTCCTCCTAGAGAGCCAGATGACCATGCAGGGCTCTGGGCACAGGGCCCAGGTGGGAGACGCACCACCCCTGGTGTCTCGGGATTAAGTGCAGACAGGCCACTGCCAGACCACCAATTGGGTGAGCACTGTCCCCGGTGCTTCTGCAGTGGGTGCAGGTGGGCCCTGCCAGGCTGCTGACCGGGTGCGCACTGACCCAGAACTGAGCGTGTAGGGGTGCAGGAGGTGGGCAGCTGCTACAGAGAATTCCCCAAACAGCTGCGGAGTGCCTCTTTTTCCTCTTTTTCTTTTAGAAGAATTCCTCCTATTCAAGCCTTCCAGTACAAACAAGCCTCTGGCCTCTCACACAGCCTGGCCTGGTTCTCTCCCAAGGATCTTGTAGAAGACCTGGCAGGCACCAGACCTAGGGCTGCTGCTTCCATGGTCCACACACTGGTTCCAGAGAACTTATTGTCTTTAAGCACTCTCGTTACTGTCTGATTTTTCAATGTCCTCTATAATTTTTGGTCTCCAATCTTCATATATTCTAGAATACCACTGGCTGTTTGCTCTGTTCCTCAGAAAATTGGCTAGGTGTTTCACCCATGTACTGGGAGAAGTGGACTGTCTTCCAGCCTTTTCATGCTGACTCCTTTCACTTAACATTTTAATTTAAGGTTCTTCCATGTCTTTTCATGGCTTGATAGCTCATTTTTTTAAAGATTTAATTTATTTATATTTAGAGAGAGGGAGGAAGGGAGAAAGAGAAGGAGAGAAATATCAATATGTGGTTGCCTTTCATGCTCCCCCTACTGGGGACCTGGCCCACAATCCAGGCATATGTCCTGACTGGGAATCGAACCGATCACCCTTTGGTTCACTGTCTAGCACTCGGTCCACTGAGACACACCAGCCAGAGCTTGATAGCTGAGAGAGAGAGAGAGAGAGAGAGAGAGAGAGAGGTAGGTTGTGGAGAAAAGGGGACCCTAGTGTACTGTTAGTGGGACTGGAGACTGGTACAACCACTGTGGAAAACAGTATGGAACTTCCTCAGAAAACTGAAAATGGATCTTCCTTCTGACCCAGCAATTCCACTGCTAGGATTATGTACTAAGAACCCTGAAACACCAATCCAAAATAAACTATGCACCCCAATGTTCATAGCAGCACAATTCACAATAGTCAAGTGCTGGAAGCAACCTAGGTGCCCTTCAGTAAAGAAATGGATCAAGAAAGAAGAGGGAAGATGGTGGCCTTGTTGGAGGAATCATGATCCCCTTTCCCAGTGTACAGGGGAGAATTTGGCTGATCTGAGGAGGAACAGAGCAGTAGACCACCGATATCACAGCATTTATGAAAATAGGACATCAAAATTTATCCAGACATTGAATAAATGGACAGTAAGAGGACTGCTTCTGGATAATAAGGGCCCTAGGAAAGGTGTGGAGAGCAGGCCCAGAGCTCCTGGGTCTGTCTCAGGGAACCCAGGAGAGCGGAGTCACCACTCCCTCCCCAGACAACAAGGATTGAGAAGCAGCAGTGGAGGCCTTGTTGCTTGAAGGTGCAGAGTGGAGAGTGAGGAAGGAGAGACAGAAGCACAGGGACTGTGGGCACCCGCACACAGCCTGGGGGGGAGTGAGTACCCCAGTCTGCCAGACCACGGGAGGCCTTGCCGTGTGCCTGCGCTCCCAACCTGGTGAGTGTGCGGTTTTAAGGAAGACTGAGACCCCACAGCCGTGAACAAGGGAAGGGCTTCCAGAGCTGGGGTGATTTTAAGCAGGCACGTGCCCCACTGGGATACCTGTCTCTAGAATGGGGAGCCCAGAAAGGACGCAGCGCTTCGCAGGTTCCTGGGGCCCACAGTGTTGGCAAAGGAAAGTGTGCGTCCCCTCCCAAACCTTGGAGGGTGTGCCTTGAACCTGGAGGGGAGGCAGAGGAGAGGCGGGTGTTTCCCACGAACGGGGAGCCCGCCAGCAGAGGGGAAGAGCTCTACTCCTCACAGCCCCTGGAGGGGGCACCGTGGACAAGAGGAGAGGCGAGTGCTTAGCTGAACATGGAGCCTGTGGTGGCGAACTTGGGGGAGGGGCGTGGCCCCTTGCCATTTCCAGAGCTTGCTCCCTGAGTCAAGACAGTGATCGTTTCTGGGAAAAGCTGAGTTCTCACTTAGAAGGGTGAAAGGCATTCTAACCACCCCTCAGCCTGGTTGAGCTGCCAAAAGCAGAAAAACTGGTTTGGCCAGTTAGAAACCAATAAAAGGTTTTTGTTGTTCTTGTTGTTGTTCTTGTTGTTGTTCTTGTTTGTGTTTTTTTTCTTTTCCTCCGTGTGTGTGTGTGTGTGATTTCTTCTTTTTTTTCTCTTTCTTTCTTTTTTTTCTTTTTATTCCCCTTATCCCGCTGTTGTTCTTTGATTGTTTGATTTTATCTTGTTTTTGTTTATTAAGCAACTTTCAATTTTTTAACTCTTATTATTTTTATATCTCTCAGTTCCTCATGTTTCTCTTCCATCCATCCTAGTGCTATTACTTCCACTCCAAATCTATCTCTCCTGCAATCCATCTTTTGTTTTGTGTGTTTGTTTCTTTGTTTGTTTATAGGGTTTTTTGCCTGCAAATTACTGCAAATTTATAGTATTTTTTCTCTATTTTCTGACATTTTTTATTTTAATAGTATTTTGGTATTTTTTTTCTTTCTCTATATAATCTTCTTTGCTTGGCTAGTAATACTGTCATTTCATAGGTTCCCCCCTGTCATCTCATTCACAGTGTGTTGATAATTCACTGTCCCTCACTTGGGTTCCATTAATATACAACTCAAGATTCTATACTCCTTATTCTTCTTATCTAGATCTCATAGAATCTGTCACAAGATTGTTGCTTCAATACTACTGTAAATAAGACTTATTCCATACACTTGTAAATACAACTTGACACCCCTCCCAGATTGTAGCTCACTTCGCAACTTCCTCAACTCTGTTAATGTAAGGGTTATTTCTATACTTTTACACACTACTCATATTTACTATTCTTTATTCCAACCTTATCTCAGAATCTGACCTCCCACAGCCTCACAGCTTTCTAGATCCAAGTAACAACCCTTTCCTCCCCACTAAGAGTCTTATCTTCTTTCCATACTTTAGAAAATGTGGACAGTGGGGTGGAAGACCACGGCCAAAGTATATCCCATCTCTTCTCTACTGGCTGCTACTGTAAATATCATAGAATACAGGTTTGCTGTCTTAACCCATTTTGCCTTACTCCTCCAACTGATCACAAAAAAGAGTAGGGGGAAGCTGTGAACACCAGGATGCCCAGAAGAGACTACACCACTGAATCTCACAGCTATTCTACCACAGAGGTTCTCACCAAAAACACAAGGAACCAGAACAGATCAAGTTAAGAAACAGAGGTTAACAAGAAGAGTCTCAGGAAAAATGAGAAGACAAAGAAACAATCCAGAAATTAAGGGAAAGGAGGAAGCCTCAGAAGGAATACTAAATAAAACAGAAAAAATAAACAATCAGATATTGAGTTCAAAACGATGATTATAATGAAGTTCAATGACCTCAAAATGAGCTTCCAGAAACTACAGGGAAGCTACAACGATCTCACTGCTAACTATATCAATATGAAAAAGAAAATAGAAACTATCAACAAAGGCTAAGAGGAAATGAAGAATACAATTTCTGAACTGAGGAACACAGTAAAAGGAATGAAAAGCAGGATTGATGAAGCAGAAGATCGGATCAGCGAATTGGACAACAAACTAGAAAACAACACCCAGAAAGAACAAGAAGAGAAAAAGACACTCAGAAAAACTGAAGAGTGATTAAGAGAAATGCAAGACAGTATGAAATGTAATAATACCTGTCCAATAGGGATACCAGAAGGAGAATAAGATGAGCAAGTGATACAAAACCTACTTGAAAAAGTAATGATGGAAAACTTTCCTAATTTGATGAGAAAAAATGTCACACAAATCCAGGAAACACAAAGAATTCCAATCAAGAGGAAAACAAAGAGGCCTACCTCAAGACACATCATAATTAAAATGGCAAAATCTCAAGACAAAGAGATAATATGAAAGGCAGCAAGGGAGAAACAGGAAGTAACATATAAGGCAGCCCCAATAAGGCTAACAGCTGATTTCTCAGTGGAAACACTTCAAGCCAGAAGGGAATGGCAGGAAATATTCCAAGTAATGAGAACCAGAGGCCTACAGCCAAGGCTACTTTACCCAGCAAGGCTCTCAATCATGATAGAAGGCCAAATAAGAAGCTTCCCAGACAAAAGAAGTCTAAAAGAATATACCTCCACTAAACCAGCTCTGCAAGAAATGCTAAAGGGTATGATTTAAGGAAAGGAAGGAAAAGAGAAAGAAAGAGAGGAACACAGGTACCTAAATGCCAATGAATAAGTACCTATCAATAATAACCTTAAATGTAAATGGATTAAATGCTCCAATCAAAAGACATAGAATAGCTGAATGGATAAGAAAACATGACCCACACATATGCTGCCTACAAGACACCTACCTCAGGACAAAAGACTTGCATAGGCTGAAAGTGAAGGGCTGGAAACAAATTTTCCAAGCAAATGGACAGGAAAAAAAAGCCGGGGTAGCGATACTGATTTCAGACAAAATAGACTTCCAAAAAAGGGCCATAAAGAGAGACCCAGATGGTCACTTCATAATACTCAAGGGAAGAATCCATCAAGAAGACATAAATATTGTAAATATATATGCACCCAACATGGGTGCACCCAAATACATAAAGAAAATCCTAGAGGACTTCAAGAAAGATATTGACAGCAACACAATTATAGTGGGGGATTTTAACACCCCACTCTCAAAAATGGACAGATCTTCCAAACAAAATGTCAACAAAGATATTGTGGCATTGAACAATACCCTAGGTGAAATGGACTTGACTGACATATTCAGAGCCCTCCATCCCAAAGAAGCTAAATACGCATTCTTTTCAAATGTACATGGAACATTTTCAAAAATAGACCACGTGATAGGACAGAAACAATTCTCAACAAGGTCAAGAAAATTCAAACCATACCAAGCATTTTCTTGGATCACAAGGGACTGAAACTAGAAAGCAACCCCAAAGAAAAAAACCCAAAACACTCAAAATCATGGAGATTATGTAGCATGCTATTAACCAATGAATGGGGCAGTGATGAAATTAGGGAAGAAATCAAGAGGTTTCTGGAAACAAATGAAAATTAACTCACAACAACCCAAAACTTATGGGACACAGTG